>JAOBYH010511039.1:0-23306 GCA_025403525.1 Umimayanthus kanabou | reverse complement strand
GCGTGCGTCTATCGAGATTTAGATGCACGCTCGCGCCATACAAAAAGCGCGCGAAAAATTGCCAGCTATGTTCTAAACTGTTATTTCAAATACGTTACTTAACATATAGGTGTTGATCAACAAGCGTTGATATGGTATGTTTTTCGCAGTAAGGTTTGGTGTAAAGCTGAAGCTTCGAGTGTTAGCCATCGTTAGAGCATAGTGGTGGATTGTGGGGAAATCAGTGTTTAAATAGTGGGGTATTAATTTACGCGGATTACCTGACAACACGGTATAAGACACCGTGAGGGGATCGTGTTGTTTGGCATGGAGCTCCTTTACACAGATGCGGAATGATGATTCACTCATGTACTGGAAAAAAAGAAGAACACAAAACCACTTTTTGCTTACCATTGAAAGAAGTTAAACAAACAGTTGCGCCATAATCGGTTTAAACCCCTTCCTTTTTTCACGCTTTAGAGACAGTCCAATTTTATAATTGAAAGTTTGCAACAACGACAATTTAGCGTGTAAACAAGTCCTCTCTTTCAAAAATGTTAAATGTTTGAAATTTGAATTTAGAAATGAAAAAAGTATGTAAGATACAAACACACTGCCCACACACTGCCCACACCCACACACACACACACACACACACTCACACACTCACACACACACACACACGCATCACGCTTCCCCACACTCCCAACACAATCCCAACCAAACTATCCACGAAATCCCCATCACACTCCGCACACTCTCCACAAAAATCTCCCGCCACACTACCCACACTCCCCACTATACTCTCCTACATACTCTCTACCAGATACTTCCCACCACAATCCCAACACTTCCCTACTATACTCTTCACACAATCCTTACCACCCACTCCCCCACTATACTCTTCACACAATCCTTACCACACATTTCCCCACTATACTCTTTACACAATCCTTACAACACACTCCCCCACTATACTCTTCACACAATCCTTACCACACACTTCCCCACTATACTCTTTACACAATCCTTACCACACACTCCCCCACTATACTCTTCCCACAATCTCTACCACACACTCCCCCACTACACTCTCCCACGCAATCCTTACCACACACTCCCCCAATATACTCTTCCACACAATCTCTACCACACACTCCCCACATCCCCCACATCAATTTACCCACTACACTGCCCACACTCCCCATTATACTCTCTAACACAATCCTTACCACACATTCGCCCAGCATTGTCTTCTACACAATTTCTGCCATACACTCCCCACACCCCCGAAAACACTCTCCCCACACTCCCTACCACAATATCAACAATAGTCTCCACCACAATGCCCACCACAGCCTCCACCACAATCTCCAGTAAAATTCCCATACTTCCCACCACACTGCCCACAGCCACCGGACCCTCAAAAAGTTTGCACTTTCACTGCCCACAAGCACCCCCTCACACTCTCAACCACAGTTTCCACCACAGTCTCCACCAGTTTCCACTACACTCCCTACCGCACTCTCAACCACATTCTCAACCACATTCTCCACCACAGTCTCCACCACACTCTCAACCACACCCTTCACTACACTCTCAACCACACTCTCCACTACATTCGCCACCACAGTCTCCACCACAGTCTCAACCACAGTCTCCACCACAGTCTCCACCGCAGTCTCAACCACAGTTTCCACTACAGTCTCCGCCGCAGTCTCCACCACACTCCCCACCACACTCTCCACCGCAGTCTCCACCACAGTCTCCACCACAGTCTCCACCACAGTCTCCACCGCAGTCTCAACCACAGTTTCCACTACAGTCTCCACCGCAGTCTCAACCACACTCCCCACCACACTCTCTACCGCACCACAGTCTCCACCACATTCTCCACTACAGTCTCTAGCGCAGTCTTCAGGGCTCCCCACTACAATCCCCACTACACTACCACTACACTACCCACCACAGTCTCCACCGCAGTCCCCACCACAGTCTCCAGTGCCCCCATTATACTACCCACCAGTCTCCACCACAATACCAGATTCTCCACCACAGTTTCCCCTACTCCCCACCCATGAAACAGAACTAAAAAACTATGTTACTTTTCACACCTCAATCCACGGACACATGCCATTGTAATCTGGGTCCAATTTTCCTCCGCCAGTTGTATGGTTGGCTGACACGAGAACTGTTGGAATATGATCGTATGACAAGGAAAATTTGATGTCCTGGAGAAGAAAAACGAAAGAGAAATCTAATTGATCACGGTATTAATCGGGAGACGTCATAAGGAAAGTCCATCTTCTCAATAAATATTTGATTCGAACACAATAATTATATAGTATGTTGTTTATCGCCTTGAGATTGAGTGTCAAACTAACGCTTCGACCCGGTTAGCTCTTCGTCAGAGTATCTTCTCAGTAAAATTTCAATGATAGAGTCGTACCGTGTCATGATGCATATCCGTATAGAGCTAAACTCAATATTTATTGACATAAACTCGGGTTCCGTATTTGGTCACGTATCAGTAACTGACACAATCGGCCAGCAGACCTCCAGCTGCTATACTCTAGTAGGCTTCGAATATTCTAAACTATTCCTTGTATCCCCTTGAATTTCGCATACATATTTCGTTTCAATCAACCTTGAATTCTTTTTGTTTATTTGCTTGTTTAATTTGTTGTTTTATTTTTTATTTGCTTGTTTGTTTATTTTGTTTGTCTGTTTGCGTGATTGATTGTTAAGTTTGTCTTGTGTGAGGTTTTGTTTGTGTTTATGCTTTTGTTTCTTTGTGCTGTTTAAGCCTCGATAACAAATATAAGTTATTGTTATTTCTTTGACTATAAGGAATTCCATTACACCAGGCTTTTGTGTCAAATGTGCTAATTACACTCTCTTTCCAAAAGAGCACTTTCCAAACATTTTGTTTGGAATATTGTTGGTAGCCAATGATCATTCAACTGTCGATATTCATCGTTTTTAAACAAGTTACGTGTCGGTCGAAAAGGTTCCTCAACCCAACCAAAAACAATCGACAGATCACAGTAGAGCTTGAATTATTACGTAAAGTCAAGAGGCGAGTGAAACCCAACAAAGACATAACTGAGCACTACCGCTAACACTACCGCTAACACTAACCTTACAAAAAGCTCCATTTTGACTCGATGACAGAGAATCACTGTTTGGGAAGTAAACAGAACTCTTTTCTGTAAAGATAGGTCTGTACATATCCTCAAACGCGAGCCAGCTCTGCAAAAGAAACGAGGATAGTCATATTAATGTTTTACCTAAAGCTATACTATGAACCAGATATTAAAGTATTTGTGTATGGTTTAGCACATTCTTTCCATATACTTGTGGTGCTTTTAGTTGATAGGCCATTTGTATCCGGCTAGTAGTTTTGACACTTAAATAAAGTCACGACGATGATAATGGTGAGAGTTAATCTCCCGTGAATGATCGAATTCGAAAACTCTTACTTTAATAATGTGTATGTCACCTTAAACAAAACAACAATTTGCCACAGAATACAAAACATTTCCAAAACCAAGAGGTATCTCACTCGACAATAACAGTGTCTATGTACAACGTAAACAGTATTACGTACAACTAAAAGTTAACCAACAACTAAACATTTATAGCGCGGTTGTAGAATGGGGCGTTGTCTTACCACATGTATGTCCTTGTGAACCTGTCGTATTCCTATTAAAGTGATCTAATTGAGACGCTCTATTGCGAACACTTCTCCTTAAGCCATAAAAGGTTTAAACAGTAGCTGTAGAATGGGGCGTTGTCTTATAATAATAATAATAATAATAATAACGTTATTTAATGAGGGTGACACTTTACGGTAGAAAAACTGATAAACTAGTGGCCCTCCTATTTATAAAAATCTAATAGATACACTATAATGAAAATTATACAGATATATTTAAAAAGTTTCTGAGTCGGTTTTACCCCGTACCACCCCAACCCCACCCATCAAACAGATCATCCCCCATCCACCCCTCTCCTATAGTTGAAATACATATGATAAAATACCCATGGAAAATAATATTGAAACAGAATACTAAAAATCTAACATTAACAAATAATAAAAAACTTAGGAAATTGAAAAATGGTCAAAGCCAGCGTAGGATTCTCTAAGAAAATTGGCATAGTTCTTTTTAAAAACGTCTTACCACGTGTATATCCTGGTGAAACCCGTCGTATTCTTGCAGCTCGCGGAGACAGACTTTGAAGGAGGAGGAGCTGAGATCTTCTGACCACACGGTGGCGGCGTCATGCTTGAACGCTGCACTGATGTGCTCCGCTGTCACGAGCACTGTGGGCTCAGACTGAAACTTACCCTGGAAAGAAAGGAACGTTCGAATTATGTTAGGCATATTTTAGTTGATTAACGTCAATGTGAACTTTCACTGCGATATTAGATGCTCTTTCTTTTTATTATTATCAGTTGCGATACAAATGACCACAATCAGTTTGGGCTACTTCTCGACTATCTAAAAATTTACTGTTGAAATTTTTTTAGTATTCACCTGCGGAAACGTAATAGTCTTACAGGTCGTGCCAGTCCACCAGGCTGATATCCGCACACGGTCAGTCACTCCCCCAGGGGGTGCCCCTTGGTAGGCGATCCAGTCAACACTGGCCAATGTTTTTCTCGGGCGATCATTTCGTCCAGCTTGCATGACACACACGGTGAACCCATCATAGTTCACGTTCTGTACCCATGTTACGCAAGCGTCGTGCACGTAGTTGGGGTCTGTGGTGTTCCAATGGTTCACAGTGGCCTGCACGTGGACGGGTTTGTCCGGGTAGAAAGCGTACGGTCTGAATTTGACTGTCTCGCAAATTGATTCAGTCCACGAAGGATTCCGCCTCAAGCTTCTGCGACCCCTCTCGATAGGAAAACCTATAGGTTTAAACAACCACTTTTTTGTTTGTTTGTTTGTTTGTTTGTTTTGCTCTTTCTTTTCTATTTTGCAAAACTATTACTAGATTTTCTAATGTTTTGCACAAACTAAAAACAAAAAAAACGAAAAGATTGTTTATGAATACTTGGGTGTAGTGGAGTATTAGCCGCAACTATTCTATACAGTCGAGCTTGTGATAAAAATGGAAACTACCAATACGTAATGGTTATATATTTTCTGACCAACACTTAGGATAAAGACAATTATTATTATTATTACTATTATTATTATTACTATTATTATTATTATTATTATTATTAATATCTTTATTATTTATTTTGATAATAATAAATTCAATCCGTTTAGCAGCTTTAAGGTGAAGTACAAGGATCCTAACACAACACAAATTACCTTGTTCACATTTACATTTATACTTACATTTTTACAATAAACAATGAATGAAATATAAATTGGTAGACCACTGTACCTATAAGAGCCAATTAACCGGTCATAAGGGAAAACGTTTCCAAAATGCTTTGTCTTGGTAACAATAAAGAACACTGAGCATTTATATTTGCATATATTGTAAATGATCAAAAATGGATTTAAATGAGTGTAAGAATATTTTTTGTAATATGAAATTATTGTAAGTAGCTGCATCCGATTAGTAGGCCTAAAAGGCCAGCTAGAAGATAAGTCACTGTAATAAAGTCATGATGGTGATGATGATAATGATGATGATGATGACAATAGGCGCGATTTTTGTTTGGCCAAAACTTAGCACAAAGTAACACGGACTCGTTAGGCTCTATATCATGCACCGCTTTTTGACTGGAAAAATATATCTGCCTTGTTTATCAGTCTGGGAAAAAATTCTTACACCGACCAAAAAAAAATGAGTCAAATGGTCCGTCCCATAAAGCACGATTCAGACAGGACATCCGAAAACTGTAATTCAGTATGCAATATTCTTTCTTGATGCAATTATAACCATTGTGTCTCTAAGACAACAAATGTAAACTTTATCCTAAACAAAACAGAAAACTACACTGTTATCATCCGCAAATAACTGTATCAAAATAATATAATGAAATAAACCTGGAAAGAAGATTACTTACCATTCCAAAAAAGGATTGCGCATAGGCACTAGCTGCCTCACCCACAGCCTTGAAACACCTTAAAGACGACTAGAACTGCTCAGCTAGTACGGAATATCATTTCTTGCCCTTCAGTCTATCCGGCATCTCCCGTTCAAAGACGCACTGCAATCTTACAAGTATACACCACCCCTCCCCTGAGATACTTACCTGTACAACTTCCCGGGTAGTACAGAGTATGGTTGCTCTTCAGTCTACACATCTCCAGTTATCCTTATACTAATCACACCACCCCTCCCCTGAGGTAGTCACCTGGGTCCGGTTGTTCAAAGCCCGATTAGTGCTAATCCTGGTTCAACTCTATATCTTTTATTAAGATTTAATCCAGGATTAGCACTAATCGGGCTTTGAACAACTGGGCCCTGTAGAACTTTCCAGGTGGTAGAGAGTATGATTGCTCTTCAGTCTACACATCTCCAGTTATCCTTATACTAATCATCCCACCCCTCCCCTGAGGTACTCACCTGTACAACTACCCGGGTGGTACAGAGTGTGATTGCTCTTCAGTCTGCACATCTCCAGTTCAAAGACGCACTTGTTCTTAAAGGTCGTGGCGTTTGACGAGCAGACGGGAGCGTCGTACAGCGGACAATCTTCAACACAAATGCAGCGAGCGTCGGTTGGTGTGAACGCCTTGCAGACTGCGAAATAGTCACAACTCACGTTGATGCATGGGTCCAGTTCTGGGGACAAAACAAACCATAGTTGATAAAGCGAGACTGGTTATGAAACTCGCCAGTTTCTTTGTTATATGTTTTTGTTCTCTGTTTCTTTTTTTGTTGGCCTTGACCGTGCACAAAACACAAAAAGTCTTCAAATGCAAATGATCAACTAACCAGTAGAAACATTTGGGCTAACACGTAAAACAAAACAATGTGCACGGTCGCGGTTCGTTCAACATAAAACAAAGCAGATTAGCTCACTCCCTTTGAAATTTGTTGAGCTTGCTAACTAGTTAGTTTATCAACTATGAACAAACCTTTGGATCAGTTTAGACATAGTTACGTTGTTTATTATGTTTTAGTCAAAAGGCTGTCAGAACCAATATTGAGTGCTAACGATGTATGGGTCGACTAATCGACAACTAAGTTGCGAGAGAGAAGGGAACTGTAATCCGCGGTCTCAAATCAGGCGATTTGAAGAGGCCGTCCCTGGGAGCATGACGAAACTTTCGTCGACTCAGGCTAGAACTCTCTCACGATTCGGTTAAGGGTGGCAGGGTCACGGTGATACCAACTTATCTAAATGTACAAGCTCATAACCACAGCACAAGATCTCAAGCCTGCTCCATCAACAAACAGAAATATTTATGCAAATAGTTTCTTTCCAAGATCAATAAGAGACTGAAACGCATTGCCGAGTAAGACGAGACAAACAGAAACTCGCAAAGACTTTAAACAATGCAAGCTCTCAGAGCACATTTATTATTCATTTAAGTAATAATAATGATAATAATAATAACAATAGTAATAATAATAATAATAGTTATTTTTTTCTACATGCACAACGCACCACACCTACATTTTTTAAATCATTTGAAGAATCTACACCGACACTAGGACCACTTGGCGAGATGGGCAACATTTCCAAGTATCGACGTAGATGTAGATGTATACGGTTTCAAGCAAACTAAGAAAATATCCCTTCTAAAATGGTTTTCGATATTTACATTTTTTTAAAACTAAACCTCTGTTTGATTTTGTGTTAAGTGCCGACAGCCCTAAATAAATTACGTATTGAAAAAAAATGGCTACCGTTTTTGGCACTGAAAGGAGTCTTGCTTGTCTTACCTCCAATGACCATAAAATGAACAGCAACAGGGTCGCGACGGCTGTTGACTTGCTGCAAATCCTTCGTGCACAATCTGAACGAAGCACTGGTCTTTCTCTGAAGCAAGAAGACGACTGGTCAGTTCCTAAGAACTGCGTGTTTGATCAATTAGTCTCTATTGAGCAAGATACCGCATTTTGTATGTTTCATTTGGATGTTATAATGTTAAACATGTAATAACGATGACAATTGTAATTTAATTTAGTAATATGTTCGATTTTTGATAATTGACAAAATTGTGCAAAAATATAGGAAAGTGCTTAAACATTGCGTACATATATATAGGAGAAATAATTTTAATTATTATACTCAATTAAAATTGAGTATGAAACATTTCTAATGCATGAAAAGAAACTGATGAACTAAACACAAGGTTCTGCATTATTAGCTAAAAGCTAAATCCTTTCCCGAGCCAAGTGACTCATAAGGGGATGAGAGTCTGTTACTCCCCCTGGACAGGGCCCTAATTCATCACAGGTTAGCACAGCACAGTGATCTGGCCGGGTTTCGAACTCACAAACTTTGGGTCGTGAGTCAGAAGCACTAACTGTAAGACCAATGCGCATTTTTTCGTAAGAAGCATAAACTGGAAACAAACAATGACTTTCAGTTCCCGAACTTCTACCCTTGAAAGAAAGCTATTTTCATTGACATAAACAGCACGTTTTGTAAGAAACTGGCGTCAGTGGACCTATCATGAAGTGACATATAGCCAGCTATTTACAACGGACAATTAGAACGTTCATTTTAAAAGTCAAAATAATACGTTCTGGATCATGAATAGCAAAAACGTTTTACTGAGATAAGATGATCAGACACAGAAAACATGGGTTTGAAGTTTTCTACTTCAGTCCTACCTCGATCCACGAATTGATTGCGTTACATTCGGCCGAGATGGCGTTACTGTTGGTACTTGGAGATATGATCACAACTGGTGGCTCGTAAAATGGGTTCGTATAATTGATAGTCTGAAAATGCAAACTAAACACATGTTAGTACAACCAATATATCTATACAGTTGCGCCATTTATTTTCATTTTTGTTTTTATTCATACCTTGAAGGGTTTGTACAATTCTCCTTCGTCGCATATACGGCTTAGGCGTTCAAGTCATACTCAGTCATGCTTCCGCATAGATTCAAATCGACACAAAAAAGGAGGATTGGCTACAAGAATATGGCTGCATAAAGTGGGAATCGCTGAGCCAAATGCTTCTGTAAAAATGAAGCCGGCTTAAGAGACAGTGGGAAATATTTTGCTACATGCAACTTTGTTCAGCAATTCTGGTCAGAATGGTAGTTTATGCTATCAGAAAAGTATCTGACCGTTAATTCGGAAACAGTTATATTTGAGCTATTCAATTACGATGTTAATAAATAGCACATAGTGGGAAACATCTGTATATCTTAAGGAAAATATATTTTGTATATTTGCACAATTTCGATATGAAAGACCTTTTTTCACATTTTATCTTTCGAATTAGGTAGAAACACTATCAAATGTTAAGAGAGCCACCATCGCACACAACATAAAAGAAATGGAAAAACACAAACGAAAGTAAAATATTGTCCATGAGAACTTCACTGATTGCTAGAAACTTTGTATTCAATGTCTCACGATCTTTTTGCTTTAGTTCTACATATCCAGTTTAATTTACTTAATTGTTTTCATTTTTGCTTTTGTCTTTTTAACATATAATCAAGTAATATACTGCTGCAATGTAAGTGTTATATATTTTTCAATGCAATGTAGTGTTGTAATGTTTCGTTGTAATAGTCCTTCATTCAGATTTTGTAATGTAAAATGTTGTAACAAATAGAAAGAAAAGAAAGTTGACCGAAATTGACTAATCAGGAGTCTTGCGTTTCAAAAGTGAACACAACAGAGCAAAACAAAATGAACACGACAAAAGATAACCCAACATATCACATACTAAACAACAATACAATACAACACCCCACATGCATCACCATCAACACAGCACAGCACAACACAACACAACACAACACAACACAACACAACACAACACAACACAACACGACACGACACAGCACGACACGACACAACACGACACGACACAACACAACACAACACAACACGACACGACACGACACAACACAACACAACACAACACAACACAACACAACACGACACAACACAACACAACACGACACGACACGACACGACACGACACGACACAACACAACACAACACATCACGACACGACACGACACAACACAACACAACACAACATCAAAACAGTATTTGTAAACCGTTAGCAAATCGCTACTCGCCTGACAGAAGCCGTAGTTAGTCTCTCGCGGAGGTCGGTTGTCGTTCTTGAACACAACCGTCTTACTCTCGGTAAAGTTCCAGTTGCTAACTTCTTCTTCATATGCCAGCCAGTTCTGTGCAATGCAGACAAACGTAGAGCAGTTGGTACGTTTGGGTTTTATTTGCTCCATTAATAGCACTTAATAGTAGCAGTAGAATGATTTTTTTGCTGTTCCTCGCAGTATTATATCTAATCTTAGGCTTTACATATATGCTCATGTGTTTGTATACGTGTGTCTGTGCGTGTTTGTAGTAGTGTTCCTTAATTATTTCTTGTAAAACCGACCAAATCATGTAAATTGTAAATTATTTCTGCAAAGTCTGGCTTCCTGATCATTTAACCTTTTATGGTTATTACAGGAAGCCAGTACCCTTTTCACATGTTGCTTTTCCTCATGATCATTTCACGGTGGTAGGATTAAATGTTGCAACACCTTTTCCCAAACAACTGCTTCATTAATTGCATGAACAGTATTCGCCTGAAGTATATCCACATCTCAGTCTGGTATGAGGGATAAGAATATGTGAACTGTACTGACTGCCAATGCAAAAAAGAAAAAAGTGCTCTCAGCGGCGAAACGGGCAACTGTTTTTGTTACTTACAACTTTGAGGTTCTCATGAATCCCGTCAAAGGTGGCGAACTCGCGCATGCAGACTCTAAACCCGCCGGTCGTGATTTTATCGACCCACACGTTCATGGCGTTGTGTCTTCCCTTCGCGTCAGGATGAACTGCCGTAACAAACACCTTCGGAACCTTGGAGTAGGGCTGGAGCAAAAATGATGAGAACAAAACAGCTGTGTCAGGTGGTCTAATAATAAGGAAGTTTCAACAAAAGCTGCATTTTAAACTTCCGAACAAAATATAGTAAGACCATTTATTTTGCCATTACTAAGACTGTACTGAGTTAACCCTTTAGATCCATCTTTATAGTTTAAAAGGCTAAAACTTCATAAATAAAAGTAATTGTTATTTTCTAAGTACTTTGAAAAAAACTCAAAGCTTCATCATGCAACACACAATTTATAGGTCATCTCAGGGTGGACAAGGCTAATCCTACCTTTGACAACGTGACTGTTTTACAACTAGTTCCTGCCGCCCATTCGTCAAAGGACAAACTGCCATCTCTCAGACTAGCTCCCGAGTTGTCCTGGAAAGCGAGCCAGTTAATGTTCACCGTACTATTTGAGCCCCGTCCGGCCTCTCGTAGACAAACAGTGAACCCGGATGTCGTAACGGAAGTTACCCACAATACAGCTGGGTCGTGTATGCTGACAGCGGGGTTCCCTTGGCTGAGAGAAGCAAACACCTTTACATCTCCTGAGCCGGGAAACGATGAAGGAAAGAAGGCATCTTTACAGAAGAAATCTCTGTCACGAGTTGTGTTGACTTGCACTTTTCCAGCTTTGAATGTGATCCCTAAGAGTTGTATTTAAACAAATTATTGTGTGTCAGCATTTGAAAAGATTAAAGAACCAGTATCTTGCTTTTTGTTAAAGGCCATTCCCACTTCTTTTTCCGTATTCCGCCGTTTTTGATCAATAATATAGAGTCAGTGGGAGCCGAGCTAGCTCCTAGGTTCTAAATACAGCTTATGTAAACGGAAGTAAGTATAAGTTGTATAAGATTAAAGAAGACTAAAAACATAAATCGGAAATGCGACTAAAAGATCTTGCAAACTGCGAAATTTGCCTAGCTGGTTGTTTAAACAGAAACACTTAAGTTGTTTTAATGGTTACTGTTGAAATTCAACTCAAGAACATCAGTTCTCAGAAATGACACTTGACAATGAACTATTGATGAACTAGATGAACATTTGATACTAAACGGCGCTTTTTCCACATTTTTGCAGTTATTACTTCTTATTTTGCTAACCTTAATTAATTCAAAGTTTGTGGTCGGTCGGACGACGATAAACAGTAAAAAAAGTGGTGTTAGTCTAACTATAAATATTAAAGGTATTCTTATTTAAAGGAGAAGACTAGAAGAATCAACAAATTTGAGCTTGGTGAAAATGCCACTCCCGAAACGTTTATACCCTATAAACTGGTTAATCGCCGGATCAATTTTCGTGTTTTTCCCTCCAAAAGCAAAATAGGCTTTAGAGGACATATCCGCTCAAGCCACTGAAATACGTTTACTGCCAAGAAACGAAAAAAAATCGTCAACTTCCGTGTTTGGGTGCACAAAAAACAGTATGTTCTATGGCTGCTTTGTCCTGAAAAACTATTTAACCTTAAATAAAAACTTTAACATCTGAGCTACTATACCTCTAACTAATGTACTTCTTCCAAGAAGGAAAAAAGCTGCAAGCAGGACTAAAACTGTCTGCATGTTTCAATACAACAAGTGTAGTTCCGAGTCACTTCGCAGAGTTGAGTATTCACCCTCCGAATGCACTTTAAACAGAAAGAAGGTATTTATATCGAGCGAACACGGAAGTAGAAGATGGTTACATTATCTTATATTTTACAGGCTGTCTCGCCTTTCTAGTTTGCTGAAGCCCTCTTAGCCTTTCAAACATTTGTTAGACCGTCTTTGATGAAGCCCTTTTGACCTTTCAAACATCCCTTTGCTGAAACGTTTGTCGTTCACAATGCATGCTGAGTGATGTATAAAACCGCCTTTGGTAAAATACTTTACCTAGATAAAAAAAACTATGCTAAATCCAACTACCTCTGCTGAAGCGGGTTACAATAGATCGGAATGACACAAACGCTACATTAATCTTGAATCCTAGTTTCAAGGAAAATGCCTTAAATCTGAACCAGCGAGAAACATAAGTGATTATGAATAATCTAAAGAGCAAGGTTCCTAGCTTTATCAAGGGGCTGTCTTGACAAACTGAAAATTTACACTAGAAACTACTAGATAGATCCTGTTTATCATTTATACTGATTTATATCGAAAACAATCAAGCGTTCAAATTTTATAAAACTATAGTATTCAAGTTCACAACATTGCGGTAGAAAGAAACAATTTCGCTACTCAAGATGCTAGGAAAACAGCTAAACGCTACTAAACTTGCGTTCAAAGCCCGTATCAGCGTAGAAAGAGGTTTTCGATTCAAACGAGTAGGTCCTGATCCTGATTGCACATGCATAGTTTACTGAAACCACTAACTTGAGCTTTATCTACTTGTATCATGATCATGTCATTATAAAATGTTTTACATTCCTGAAATAAAGGTAAAGATAAAGGTAATAGCAAGTTTGCTGAAGTACATTCCAAGTAGTTTGCTAAAATGACTTACTTGCATAATAATTCATCTTTATCAACTTGTATCATGTCATTATAAAATGTTTTTCATTCCTGAAATAGCGAGTTTGCTGAAGCACATTATTAGTAGTTTGCTAATTTGCTTGAGCGTTATCTACTAGTACCCTGTCATTATAGAAAGTTTTTCATTCCTGAAATAGCAAGTTTGCGGCTGAAGCGCTTGTCATCACAAGACGCAATTAAGGTAACGTCAAAGTTTTATTGCTGCCGAGCGTAGCGAGGCAGGAACACTACTTGTGAAATATTCCGTCCGGCCTCGCAATTACTTCATGTAAGACCAAAAACTGTTGTGTCAGTAGTCGCCACTTCGTATATGACCACACGAATTGTTCTTTCACTGTTCGGTGCTATCGCTCGGTCTGAGATGTCCCTGTAATGACCTCACTCTCAGTTAATAAGTAGTATTTATTGATACTCATAGTTTCGCAAATATTTCTTAATAATAGTGTTCACGGCTTAGTCAACATGCAGACATACTGTTGTTAGTATGACCGTTAGGTTCGGCGTCTACGAAAGAGTGAGAGACAACGTCAAAATATTAAGAAAAAATAACTTGACTTTGTAAGCAAATTGTCACCACTATTCAGTCGGCGTTAATACTCCCTTTTCGAATTACCAATGAAACCGCTACATTAAGCAACTGCAGGCGCAGTTCAAAATCGAAAACGAGGCTAAGGCTGAGTGCGATCGAAAATCTGCACGACTATAAACAAACATATTTGATATTCACAAGATATTTTTTATCTATTTATTGTCTATTTATCATTTCTGGAAGGATAATTTTCGTATACAATATGTCTCACGGTAGTAAAGAAGTTTATTCTTCGATGAAACATCCGAGGTTTGGCAAAAAATGTGCTTCCAGGGCGCGCAACAGCATGCAGGACAACCAAGATGGCAGCCGTGCGGGAATCAGTTTCTTCAAGTTGCCAACAAAAAATCCTCTAGGACAGAGGTGGTGTAATTTGATAAAACGGCAACAAAGAAGAGATGGATTTACTATCACTAAATGGACGGTAACATCTGCGAAACATTTTCAACCCGAGGACATGTATAAGCCACCTAGCGGCACCAGGCGAAGACTCAAACCAAGAACAGAACCATCAGTGTTCAAATGGCGTTGCAGCGACTCAAACACAAAGTCAACACGTTGACCACCACGACAAAGATAATTAGAGGAATACCCAAAAAATCCTTTGTTAACGATAAAAACAAGCGTTCTTTTGAAGCAGTGCTGACAAAGAAACATTAAGTGAAGGAAGCTCTATCGTGTTTTGACAACCGAGAATGTTGAGAGTCAGACAACCAAGGCAACATCCTTAAAGAAAGCAAAGGTGTTCAATCAGATCTAACTGAAACTGAAACTGAAACAAACAATATTTTGTAACAGTCGTTGCCATTTCGAACAATAGTCTATCGTTGTTTTCATGAAGAAGACAAAGTCTTGATCGCGGAAATACTACTAATACTAACCCTGACCCTAACCCTTATCCAAATCAACTGTATATATATTACAAATGGCATCGACTGTTGTTGGAAATGGCATCGACCGTTTATAGAAGGGAAATTAGTGTCGGCGTTCGTGCATGATATGATTATTTACCTGTACAGCTTTGTTTCATCCATTAGGGTGAAACTAGACGGGGAGGAGGGGGTTGTTTGGGACCAACGGTCAAATAAATCGTTTTTAAAAGAGTCACAAAGGGTTTCCCGCATCGTACCGACAACCTGTGCACGAACATTTATAACCTTCAGTTTTACCGGTATTTTTTTAATCTCTCACTAGCTCATTAAATGTTGCTTTTTGGTGTAATATGTTTCTTCCCCCCACAAATCAATTGTCCCTCGAATATGTACATGGAATGAAGCGAGAAACAACACTCACACCGAGTTGACAAAGACCATCACCTGAGCGGAAGTTTATCAGTTAAATGCAAATGTTTTTCCAAAAGGTTGTTCGGTCAATCCGAGGACTCAAGTATTATTTCTAGTAACTCGCCAGTATCGGCCATATGTTGTCTCCATGTTAACTTAGCACGAGGTTTTGGTCGTGTGTGTATGGTATAGTGCATATAGTGGGGCGTCTGAGTGGTGCCTCGATACTTTTACTTTGAACTTTCTACCATTCATATATTTTCAGATCTGTAGTTCAAAACTGTGCATCAACTAAGCAGAGCTATCACCCATGAAGAAGGTTATCTCGCTGTCCTGATATTCCAGCCTGCCGTATACTTGCTGCAGGCACAGCAATTTCTATGGTCGCATTGTTTTCCCTCTCCGCTCCACTAGTTTACTATGACGTCAAAGGCTATACACCAGCACAAACTCTTATTTGCACGTGAGAAACTTACTTCGACCTGATTTGTCATGTACGAGAAAAACCATAGTCACAGTGTTTTGTAAGCATCATAATGTTGTCATGTTTACATTTTGTTTCCCACCAATTCAAACCGAAAATAAAACGGTATCACGTATTTTGAAGGTGTATTCTCATTCATCCTGCTGTAGAAATTATCGACAATTCTGGTTCATAGCATTATCGATTCGTCCAATGCAAGTCCCTAAATTACAGTATGAAGACTTCTCTGGAGAGCTTTAAAAGTGTAAACAAACTGCGGCGTCATAGTGAAATAATTCGTTTCGAATGGGTTATGAGCCACCAAACCATTAACCAGAAAGTTGCGGGGTAAACCATAATGATTTGCCTTTTGTCTATTTCCGTTAGTGACTACAAACAATAAATTCGAAATGGGCGTTTTCGGCTTCAGTTAAGAATCTCCTATTTGGACAGAAATCAGCATGAAATTAGATGCACAAGTGGAATCACAAGTACCGGTACCAGTAGTTGGGTAATTTCGTGGATCATGTAAATGTGAAATTACGTGACTACGTTTTATTCCCAATTGTGGGAACTTAAGAATATATTTCAACCCTCTTTTTTATAACAGTGACCGGTGAAATGTGAAAGATTGAAAAGTTAGTGAAAAACTGAGTATGTGTTTAACTATTGTAATAAGTTCAATCAATTTAAAAGTTTAAATTTTTGTTAAAGAATACAAATCTGCTGAAGAGCATGATATTGTTATCTTCTTCAAAAATCTTAGCTGGCCAGTTAAGATCTTTATCAAATGCTATGGGCGGCATACAAAAACGGCGAAATGGCATAAGCTAGAACGATTTGGTCTAGTCGTCCGTGATGAAATGGCATAAGTAGTTGTCAAATGGTTGAGGTTGAATACAAATAGACTAGCAACAAATGTATTTAAAACGGAATAAACAAATCTCGAATGGAGTGGTTCAGTATAATGACAAGTAGCATAGCTTTCGTTGTCGAAATGGGCAAGCACGAAAAATAATCCAGGCTGAAATGGAGTAGTTAAACATATATTAGAACAGAGTCTGCTCCGACGAAGGGCTAACGCTCGAAACGTCAGCTAAACACCAAATCCCACAGGCGAAAAACATACCATATCAACCTTTGTTGATCAAACCCATATTCAGCGTACTCGCCCACGCAGAAAAAACAGTTTTTTTCAAAACTAGTCTTCCAATATATTAGAACAGCTTGGCATTAAATAGACCAGCCGATAAATTAAAATGAAACAGTTGCACACCAAATGGAATGGCTGAGGCTGAAATAAAACAGCCAGTCATAAAGTTAAACATCTATAAAACTTCCAATCAAACAACCGAGCTCCACACAGAACAATGTAACGTGACACACGAGCGAGTTGGATCAGCTATTGCCTTAGTTCCTGTTCGGCTTCCCTAGTTTCCGCTCGTTTGTTGCCTTAGAAGTTCGGGTACGATTGGTTTCCGTGACGTCACCGAGACGAATGAGAGCTGACATCTTGCAGCAAAGCAGCCGTACCATGCGCAAAAACGCGCCAAACCAGTAAACACGTGACAAGTTTGTATTACACTGAATTATTAGTATGTAAATTGTATTGTAGAAAATACAAGAGTTTCGTAGCCTGCGAAAAGCAGACGGTTTATCTTCTAGTATCATATTAATATGATTAATGGTTAATATGATACTAGAAGATAAACCGTCTGCTTTTCGCAGGCTAGAGTTTCGCTGTTTCGTTGTTTTTTAAAAATAGCAATGCCCGTGATCAAATGACACAGTTTCGCGCCAAACTAGTCTTAGGTCATCCATTTGATGATTAGCTGGTCGAAGTCGCTCGTGACTAGACCGTATCATGTTACATTTTCCTGTGTGGAGCCTGGTTGTTTCTTTGCAAGTTTTATAGCTTTTTCACTTTATGGCTGGCTGTTCTATTTCAGCCTCAGCCATTCCATTTGGTGTGCACCTATTTCATTTTAATTTCTGAACACTGACAAGAACGCTATACAAGACTTTTTTAAAATTGTAATAATCTTTATTTCCACTAAAACCTGATGTTACATCTCTTTACATAACGTTGTATTACCATTATATTTCACTAACGTTTTCCGATAATTGACATTTTATGTGAATCAATAATTGATCGAGAGAAAATTTGGTGTCAATTGGAAAGCTAACCATCTTCAACCTTATGTTTGTTCATAGTTTCTTACTGCTATCATCGTCAAGCCTCTTTGTTAGATTGTCGTGAGTACCTTGTATTTTGAGTTAGATTAAAAATACATTAAAATTAAAGAAGTTGACATCAAATTTTTGACCTCCCTCTCTGTTGTTTTCTTGTATTTTGCGCGGCTGTTTCATGAAAACAAACAAGATTAATAACATAGACAGTTAAATGACTTCTTTTTCTATTAAACCTAATGGTCACATGAGGTCCAATACTCACGTTATCGTTCAGCCATCGTTCATCCTTCAGCGTACGAATGTCTTTCTTCAGTTTGTAACATCTACAGCATTAGATCTTCTCACATTACCACGTCGGCTTCCCTCGACGTTGACCAAAACTCAACCAGTTTTATCAAATGAAATATATTGATCATTAGATATCTGGGGTTTTTTCGATTTAAAATTATAGATCATAGACAAAGTAACATTTGTCTATTTATTTCAATATCTGTTTGTATATGTGTTTGCACATTTCTTGATCTTGTGAGTGATCTGGGTTTGTACGAAGGTGCTGTCAATGTATGACACTTTTGAGGAGATTTCATACAATTGTATTAGAGTTATTAACTTTTGAAAGTCGAGTTTCACCAAATTTGTTCAATTTTTGACCTATAACTCCAGCCCCCATAACGTTTTATTACAAGACGCAACCCTTGATCTTGTGAGTGACCTGGGTTTGTACGTAGTGGTCTCAATGCATGACACTTTGAAGAGATTTCATGCATTTGTGTTAGAATTATTAAGTTTTGAAAGTCGAAAGTCATTAAACTTCAGCAATTTTTGACCTAACTCCACCCCCATAACTTTTTATTACAAGACGCGTTCCTTGATTTTATAAGTGACCTGTGTTTGTACGAAGGTGGTCTGAACACATAACACGTTTGAGGAGATTTCATACAATTACAAGTGTTAGAGTTATTAACTTTTGAAAGTCGAGTTTCATTAAATTTGAGCAACTTTTGACCTTACTCCACTCCCATAGCTTTTTATTACAAGACGCGTTCCTTGATTTTATAAGTGACCTGGGTTTGTACGAAGGTGGTCTCAACGCATAACACATTTGAAGGGATTTCATACAATTGTGTTAGAGTTGTTAACTTTTGAAAGTCAAGTTTCATTAAATTTGAGCAGTTTTTGACCTTACTCAACCCCCATAACGTTTTATTACAAGCCGCATTCCTTGAGTTTGTGAGTGACCTGGGTTTGTACGAAGGTGATCTTATTGCATGACACTTTTGAAGAGGTTTCAAATTCTTGTGTTGGGTTTATTTTTTTTTTTGAATGTCAGATTTTGTAAATGTATCTTCATTATCGTTGTACTTTTGATAAGACCAAGTTTTGACTGTAGTTTTGGATATTTTGTTGCGATGTTGCCCAGATTTGGTCTTGATGTATTTTTTGAGGGTATTGTTTATTCTCGGTGTTGGCGAGACGATTCTCGTTGTCAGTGTGAATTGGCAGACAACTTCTGGGAACCGAACCGGCAAAGACGAACTGGCAGACGAATTGGCAGACAACTTCAGCTCGATGCAGATGAGTACCGCTGTTCGCGCTATGATTGGCTCCTGGAGTGCTAAACACCATCGAGCATGAAACGAAACGAGAAAAGATTACAGCTGCACTTGCAAACACAACTAAATCTACAAACTAGCTTGTCTTCAACGCTACAGCTTTTTGAAACATAAAAATTGTCGAGTTACCGGTTCAAGTTTACAGGAGTGTTCTGTGTACAAACTTCCCAAAAGTTGGGAGAGTGTTTTCCTTTGTTTTCTTGGTTAAACAAAAGTATTCAATTCTTATTTACAGATTTATTATATCGAAAAACAACTAATCCCTTCATTGTTTAGGTATATATTGCACACGCATGTGTTGCGTGAATATAAGGCTAAAGTAAGTATTACCATTAAGCCGTAAATGTTTTTCACTATGGTTACTTAAGTGTTTTTTGTTCTCGTAGTCTTACCTTCCCACCCGGCGAGGTGAAGTAACCCGCCTGTTCATACGATCTCTATTTTTTTTTAAAGATGAAGTTTAGCTGTGATTCTCTTGAAGATACTAGTTACGAACTAGAGAGTTACGTGAGAGAGCGCGAGCTACCGAGACATTCAGTTTTCAAAGGAGAGTGATTGCAGAAACAATCAACAGGGTGAGAGAACAGAAGTGTACTGAAGCACCTTCACACAGCATTGTAAAATAGGTAGGTCCGTTGCTTCCCAGTTTAAAACTGGTATCTTCACAGAAAAACGGTCATACTTTGCTCCACAGATAGAGTGACTTTCGTTTGACCTCAAACCACTCGTTTGCTACATGTTTACTTTTTCAGTGTTTCATCTTCCAATACCAGGAAAGATAAACACAGCAACACTTTAGTGGTTAATAGTCAAATTGTTCGTCTTTCCACTAATACAAAGGATTTACAAACTGTAGCTGTTCTTTCAGTCTGTTGAAAAGTAACATTGTTAGCTGTGTACAGAATCTTGTTCACGCGACAAATCAAATCAAAACACAGCGTCAGATGAACATGTTCAAAAATCCAATACTAACGATGACACGCGCGTTCATTGAGTGTTCGCAGAACCAATCAAAACTCCAGAAACTCGGTTCGCGCTCACCTCGCCTGTTTTTGTTTCAAGGTCAAATAGAAACCGCTCTGAGGTTCGTTTAACTTCCCAATTTCTTAGTGTGCAAAGGTACAGTTTTTACCAATGCAGATGAAGATCCAATGGTATACAGCTAGTTCAAAAAATGGTTGACTTATGAAAAGAACAACACCGACATCTCAAAGCATGATGGGAGTGCTAATTTCTCTCATCGTTAAACTGGTGTTGGTTTTATTCCTGTCGGGGCGGTAGCGAAGGCAGCATTCATGTTAAACAGTGAGCGAAAGTTCATTTTTACTTCCGATTTCCATATATAGTTGGTCCGTCTTATAAAACCAATCAGTCCCATCTGAACTGATCTTCGAACCAGTCAGGTCCATGTAAGCTCAAAAGCACGCGTTCACGGCCCCCTCATGACAAATGAATCATGCTGGAATGATGTGACACAGTAATTTTTAAACCAATTAGAATCAGCTTTCTGCATGTTCATGACATCGCTCACGTGGAGTTTTGATGGTTTTATTCGCTTGGACTGGTCGAGAGATTGCTACCCTGCGAGCAGAGTGGCAATATGAGAGATCTCTGCTCGCAAGGTAAGCAATTACATGCCCTTGAGCGGTTTTGGTGAACAAGAGAACAAGTAATCACGTAGGAAATCATGAATTATTCAATGAACTCAATGCAAAGAAGCATTTATCACGGATCAGAAAACCTTTCCCGAGTTTTCAAGAGCAGAAAAATGTGAATGTATGGCTTCATCTGCTTTTTTACATAACGATTGCGTTCCAGTTCACTAGTGGATAAATTTCAGTCGTTGATCAAATACTCCATTCTGGAGACGGCATGTATTTACATGCTCTTTCAAACACTTTAGTACCTGATGCAGGTACTTTGAATGTTGCGCATTTGCCGACGATGACAAATTCTCTACGTGGCTCTGAATTTACGGCGAGGTATGGGGAATATATATTTGACCAGGCTGAAGATAGCAGCCTGTTAAAAATTCTGTTCGATAATAGCTTATAAATTACTATTTCGTACATATATAAGATAACG
This sequence comes from Umimayanthus kanabou, assembly GCA_025403525.1. NCBI lineage: Eukaryota > Metazoa > Cnidaria > Anthozoa > Zoantharia > Parazoanthidae > Umimayanthus > Umimayanthus kanabou. The sequence continues at coordinate 1,580 of JAOBYH010511039.1, read as the reverse complement.
TTAAAATATATATATATATATATTAGAAAGCCTACCGTCCAGAGATGTCATCTCACGATATGCAGCCTCCATCTCAAACAAAACCTTGGCATGGTGGACTGCTGGATTGAGGGATCTTGGAAATGAACCACGACTTCCAAACTCTAATCGCTTTTAATTAACATGTTAGTTTGCACAACTTTATATTACGGGCAAACAACAACAAATGAACCACAGACGCCATCTCACAATGTGTAGCCTCTGTCTCAAAAAAACTTTGGAATGGTGGACTTCTGGATTAAGTGATTTTGGAGACGAAATGGGACTTTAAAACTTTAATGTCTTCTAACAAATTACTTTGCACAATTTTGTATTACCGGCAAACAGCAACCACTTCTCCATAGATACCATCTTTTGATATGCAGCTTCCATCTGAAACAAGACCTTGGAATGGTGGACTGCTGGATTGAGGGATTTTGGAAACGAACCACGACTTTCAAAATTTTAATGGCTTTTAAAAAATTACTTTGCACAACTTTATATTACCGACAAACAACAACCAATGGTCCATAGATACCATATCACGATAAGCAGCCTCCATCTCAAACAAATATTTGGAATGGTGGACTACTAAAACAGAGAAAAATATCACCTTCCTTCAGGACTTTGGTCGTATTTTTCAGCAGTCCGTCCGATAATAGCTAATAACTGTTTCGTACACATATAAGATAACATTAAAATATATTTATTAGAAAGCCTACCGTCCACAAATGCCATTTCACGATATGCAGCCTCTATCTAAAAAAAACCTAGGAATAGTGGATATACCATCTCAGAGAGCACACCGGGGTTTGAACTGATTTTGTTTTCTGATTGGCTGGCTAAACAAATACCAAAGCCCTCAACCAATACAAATGCATTGTGAACGCAAACCTGATTTAGACAGTCCTCTGAAATCTGCTATATCAGTTATTAAATATTAAGATACTTACAGTATGATGTACTTGTGACGTATGGCGCAACGAAAACAGGCAATTCTATCATTCAGTCGCACTGGTCAGCTACAAGTTCTGACAAATGAATCCGCCATACCAGACATGGAGCCATGGCAAAAATATCTTCTGCCGAATCCACACTTTAACAGCTCTCAGGTAGATTAAGGCAAGGGTACAGTGTGAAAAATTGAATTAAATAGAAATAAATTCTTAAAATTCAGAAATTGCGTTTTCTTGGCCCAAAGTCATGAGATAGTCCCACATCATTATTTTTTATCACTATGCGAAGTCACATGATATGAGGTCACGCTGTCCGTTATTTTGGCCGGCTTTTGTACTGCCAATCTTTGGCCCAAAGGTACAAGCTCAAGCCACAGTTTTACAAGCTTTCAAAACAGCCAAAATTGAAGAAAAAGTGACAGCGTTTATGAAACTATTTGGGCTTTGAAATGATTGCGGCCAATTACTGAGAAATATTGGTTTTAATTTGCAAATTCGACAACTTAAAAAAATGAAATATTTCCATAAAAAAAAATACTTCTCTTTTCTACAAGGCCCAAATAGTTTCAAAAACGTCATCATTTTTTCTTTAATCTAGGCTATTTT
>JAOBYH010509928.1:0-14958 GCA_025403525.1 Umimayanthus kanabou | reverse complement strand
ATGAATGAATGAATGAATGAATGAATGAATGAATGAATGAATGAATGAATGAATGAATGAATGAATGAATGAATGAAGACAGCAAAGCCATGGCAACGTACACTCCTGTGGTTAGCGGCTTTGCCCGTGATAAGTGACCAAGTGTATGTACTAATAAGTGGAGTGCAGAAACAAACGCTAGACAAGTTCACTTACTTGTACTTCTCATAACTATCATCAAACGGCTGTCCCTCCACCAGTGCTCGAATGCCGGCCAACATGATCAGTTCAAATCCGCTGGGGATGAGTTATGAGAAACATTTTTCAGCACTTCAGTAAGTTTTTCTCTTCCTATTTTTTCCCTTGGTTTATAGTTTTTAGGGAAAAATAATGAAGCACTCGGCCAGGCGTCAAAGCAGAAACCACGTATTAACAAAAGACACGCCTTCACACTTGAAACAGTCTCGCAGCAGTCGAAAATGACCTACCTGAAGAATTCTTGAGAATCTGTAGCTTTCAGTGAGAGAAACAGCGCTCCACAAAAGGCAAAAAACACCACAGCGAACACGACCAAGAATCGGGTCAAGTCTCGATAAATAATCTTCGCCAGGGTCTTGGTATACAGGCCGGTTGTCCTGTGTCATATTGAACACGTATTTCAGTAAAGGAAATCCAGGGAAAAAGTTTCATATTTCAAAATGTGTACTATACTTTACGCAAATCTGATGCTGCAAAATTTTATATAAACAAATTCTTAAAAAAGAACTTGTAAAAACACAAATCAAACGACAATAAAACTAACACTTCACTAATTGCTTTAGATAAACAAAATCATGCACAATATGTACTTTGTAACACAGAAGAACTTGAACAGCCTCGTAAAGTTAAACAGAAATCCCGGTGAAGCCAATAAGCACATACGTACCTTGTAACACAGGAGAATTTGAACAGCCTCATGAAGTTAAACAGAAATCCTAGTGAAGCCAATAAACACACACGTACCTTGTAACACAGGAGAACTTGAACAGCCTCGTGAAATTAAACAGAAATCCCACTGAAGCCAATGCGCACATACGTACCTTGTAACACAGGAGAATTTGAACAGCCTCGTGAAGTTAAACAGAAATCCCAGAGAAGCCAATTAACACATACATGTACGTACCTTCTAACACAGGAGAACTTGAACAGCCTCATGAAGTTAAACAGAAATCACAGTGAAGCCAATAAACACATGCGTACCTTGTAACACAGGAGAACTTGAACAGCCTCATGAAGTTAAACAGAAATCCCAGTGAAGCCAACACCCACTGCGCTTTCAGTTCAAACACACGAAGTGGAATCACAAACAGCGTCAAAATCAGCCCAAGCCAGTCCAACACGTTAAAACACAAGTTGTGGAAATCCTTGTAATACATCACTCCTTCCCTGAAAGGTAAGGAAGAGTTTGCCAATCAACTCTCTTAAGGCTGTATTTAATTCTCATTTTAAGTCATTAGGATTATAGCTTTCAAAGTACTTTTAATGGGCTCATCGGTTGAGTTAGCTAATATCTTTCTTCGGTTGTAAGCTTATATTCGGAGGAAAATTTGCATTTCAAAATTGGTTGGGCTTTAATGAACGGATAGAATTTTGGGTCTCAAATAGTGTAACCTCAAAATGAGTAGACACACGCTTTAACGTACTAAACACGTTAAACGAACATCACATATCAGGGCGCGAATTAAGGATTTTGTCTGGCCTACAAATTTTCATGACTACGAGCACGACTACGTGACAGAACCACGCAAGCTCGTTGTCGGGTCAAAATTTTCCTCTTGCTTATTACGAGATTTGCTGGAAATTTCAAGATAAGTCGTCGTACCGTATTCTTATATTTGTAGTCATAATAGCAGTCAAACCTAAAAGCTTCCATTATTAAACCATGACTAAGACTATAATCCCGAACCCTGCCATGATCTAAACCGCCAGTTACGAAGTAGATTCTTACTTTTCCATCTGATCTATTTCCATCACGATGTAGAACATGATGAAGAGAATGGATATCACTTCACACAGGGCCCTCAGACGGTCTCCATGATTGGTGTATTTGTTGGGGTCTGCTCGGGTGGAGCCGTAGATAAGGGCGAAAGATAACACGGCCAGGAAGAACAGGTAGCACACAGCTTGGAGACTGTGGAGAGAACAAAAACAACAACAACATTTTATTTACAAAATACATACTTTTACAATTTTGTCATGCCCGCTAATAGCATGGCTAATCGAGGCGGGCAGAGATTGGTTTTCACTAAATACATTTACAAAGTAAATAACAAAATAATTATGGAAATAAGGATATTTACAACGTTTTTTTTAAAATATGGATGTAGATATATTTACGTGACGAAGTATTAAAATGTGAGAAGGATAAAACAAAACAGAATCAGGCTCTGTTATCTATGGAGCTCAGTGCTATATTGGACGGGGGAGGAGAGACTCGTAAAGACGACACGGCCAGGAAGAACAGTTAGCATACATCTTGGGGACTGTGGAGAGAAAGATAAAACAAAACACAATTACACTATGTTATCCGTAGACCCCGTGGTCGCAATTCAGCGTTGATATAGCTACTAATACGTCCTTTTGTTTTTAAACCACGCTGGTGTAACAGCTCATGAGGAGAAAATCAGCATCGTCATTCTGAAGAGCAGGAATTGTAAATAGAGACAATTGCTCCAGCTCCCATCCAATCAAGATCAGACACCAATCTGTCCACATTTGGCAATTGCATGTTTCGTGCCCAGATTGGTCTTATCAGCCATCTGCGGACCCACAAACACTAAAATTTATCTTAAAATGCATGATTTCATGCTCATGTTCATTTTCGAAGGAGGAACAACAACTACATGTTCTTCCAATGACACTAATTGCTTCAAACCAATTTCGAAATTCACCTTTTGGTTTCTCTTTAAATTTCCTATACATATTAAACTCCACATCTTCTGTTTGTAAGGGCATGTTTGTATGGAGAGGATAGCCCCCCTTTACATGTAGTGCCAATGAGGTTCAACGCGGTTACATCGTGAAATGTGTGCCGTCGAAACATAGAAATTCGAGCGGCTGTTTACTCTATTACCCAACTAGGAGGTTCACCTTAACAAACAGGTAGGGTGACTTTCCTTCTAGAGTGACCTTACCTAGGACTCCAGTGTTTATATTGCTTAAATAAAGAAAGGTTGATCTTACTAGCAGGTTCACCTTAACAAACAGGTAGGGTGACCTTCCTTCTACAGTGACCCTACCTCCAGTGTTTACATGGATCAAATAAAGAAAGGTTGACCCTACTAGGAGGTTCACCTTAACAAACAGGTAGGGTGACCTTCCCTCCATGGTGACCCTACCTCCAGTGTTTGTATGGCTTACATGTAAATAAAGAAAGGTTGTCCTTACTAGATAGACCATCCCTTTACATTGACCCTACATCTCATGTAAACGAAGCCGGAAAATACAATCAAGAGCTGGCACTTCTAAAAGGGTCACCCTCCCTCCATGTAAAAAGGCCCTGAACTGCTCTATCAATGTAGTTCATTTTATGATATCGAATTGTTATATAGTAGAAGAAAGATCAATCAATTATTCAATAGATAGATAGACTGATAAACCAGCACTCACCTAAACAGGAAGTGCGCATACTTGGTCCATTTTCTAGAAACTAACATTCGTACCACTGGATGTTGCACGGCACCCTGGGAAGTAGTTTTCAGAACAACGGTTACACTACCACAAGATACAAAAGTAGGAGTCCCCATTAGGATCGAACTTAGAAGCGTATCGGATCGCTACTTACGGGGGAGGGGAGGGGGTATTTTCAGGGCCAAATTGTGTTTACACTGGCTTTGTTCTGTTTCAACTCATCTGACCTCTCGGCAAGTATATGATTACCGCTAGAATTCGCTTAAAGCTTATTTTTCTTTTTCTTATCGATGTATTTATAATTATAAGTTACTTCAGCCCAACGTACAGAAAAATAAAACAAAATAGCCTTAAGTTTGTAGTTCAGAGTACTCATCAAGTAAAACATTTTTCTAAGATTGAATACTTATTTGTTACCATGACAATTTACTACATTTGATAAAAAAAAAACGTTTTATAACATAAACTACAGTGTGTTACAGTTTTTCAGTCACTGAGGAAAATTGTATTTAAATACACGTAAAAATACGATAACTTGACGTGTATGAATATTAGCTTATCGATAATTTTCTTTCGTTTCAACACCCACATTTGCAGTCGGCAATCCCTCTTCATCGATAGCTCCATTGTTCATAGTTTATATAATGAACAGAATAATACACGAACACTTGGAGACATTCAATCACATCAATCAATCAATCAATCAATCAATCAATCAATCAATCAATGATATATTTTTAAAATACGTGTCATTACAAATTTATCTCCACCCGCAAATAGTTAAGCTAATCAAGTCAGGGGAAAGGTGAAATGTGACAACTTGTAAGTATGAACAACAGCAAAAGATTACAATAAAAATATCAAATTTCTGTTAAGGGTTCATAAAGAAAAATTAAATGGTATACAGTTAAAGTTTGTCAGCACTTGCTGAAATACATGCTGAACTTATCTTCCCGTGTTCAATTTCGATATCTCTCGGCGATAAATTCCATATCTCCGCACGCCCTTGCCTGTGTTATTCTCTATATCTTTTGTAATAACTCAGAATACAAAGTACAGAGGCTTCTAAACACGATTTCCATTTCCTCAATATTTATCAATTTCTGAACGAAGCAATCAAACACCACTGCCTCTGTAGCTCAGCGGTTTGAGCACTGGTCTTGTAAACCAGGGGTTGAGAGTTCAATTCTCTCCAGAGGCTTTTATTTTTTTTTCTCTTTACTTCTTTAAACAGGTTTAACTTGAACTGAAAAATCCAAATAAACATCACAGCCTCTGTAGCTCAGTGGTTAGAGCACTGGCCCTGTAAACCAGGGGTCGTGAATTCCATTCTCTCCAGAGGCTTTTAATTTTTTTCTTCTTTACTTCTTTCAACAGGTTCAACTTGTAAATGATTTCAACTGAAAGATCCAAATGAACATCACAGCCCCTGCAGCTCTGTGGTTAGAGCACTGGTCTAGTAAACCAGGGGTCGAGAGTTCAATTCTCTCCAGAGGCTTTTCATTTTTTTTCTTCTTTACTTATTTAAATGATTTCAACTGAAAGATCCAAATGAACATCACAGCCTCTGTAGCTCAGTGATTAAAGCACTGGTCTTGTAAACCATGGGTCGAGAGTTCAATTTTCTCCGGAGAATCCTTTTTTTTTCTGTATTTTTTTAAAACAGGTTTACTTGTGTTTTTCCTTGTTTTGAAGTAACTTTTTACAATATTCTTACCATAACTTGTAAATGATTTCAACTGAAAGATCTAAACGAGGAAGCACATGATCTGTAGCTCAACGATCTTGCAAACCACGAGTCGAGAGCTTAATTATCCCCAGAAGCTTACAATGTGTTTGTCTGTCGTCTTCGTTTTGTTTATTTTTGCAACTGGCGCGTAAGAAAAAAGAGCTGAATTCTATCGCAAACTGCAAAAAAAAATTGTCTAGTAACTATTAAATTTTGTTTGTATCGGCTATGAAAGTGAAAAAAATCTTTCCCCAAGACTTGAGATGTTTTGAAAAGGTTCCATTCTCAATTTACCATAAACTGGTAAATTGAAAGTTCAATATTAGCGTTGGTGTACAACAGAGCCTTGTAATCATGACAGCAAAAACTTATATCAGCTGATTAATATGTTACCGGTTTCATATTTACTAACAAACTTGTTAACGTTTTCATTTGTTGAGATTGTTATTATTTAAAAGTCCCACGAAAACCTCACTTACAAATCAAAAAACTGAGGCGGTTCTCAGTAACAAATCAAATGTTTCCAAATCAGTTTTCTCAAAATCAGCCGCCAATCTGCGATCTGCCTCTTGTTTCAGCCGCGCCGCGCATATATTCAAACTAACAGTTTGCTAAGTACGAAAACTGTTTTTACAATTTCGTAGTAGCATTCAGAACTAACCGAATTTTAGTTTCATATAACACAAAAATCTTTCAATGTACATGTTGTTCTCCTTATCGTATTCATTTTGCTAAGGAAACAGCTAGAAAACATCATTTTATGTACCAAAACTACGAAATAATCACAAGATTATGGGTAACTACAAGTTTTTAATGATTTTTACTTAAAAAATCATAGGTTTGACAGCAAAATCCATTTTCCGTCAATTAGTGTGATGACGTCATCAATGCTCCTGTCACTTAATTATTGTCGAAAGATTTGTTCATCATCAAGGAAAAGTTGTGCAAAAGTGTTTGGCAATTGGTCAAGGGGTAAAAAATTTAAGCAAAAAATCCCCGAGGGGTTAATACAACACTGGTCTTGCAAACGTGAGGTCGAGAGTTAAATTGTCTTAGAGGCTTTGCAATATATTTTCTCTCTCTTTCTCTTAATTTGTAAACAATTTCAACTCATAGAAGCAATCGAATATCACAGCTTCTGTAGCTCAGTGGTCCGAGCAGTGATTTTGCAAACCAGAGGTCGAGAGTTAAATTTTTTCCCGAGGCGTTTAAAAGTATATTTTCCTCCATATTTATACTAAGTTATAAATGACTTCAGCTCAACAACACAGATGAACATCACCGCCTCTGTAGCTCAGCGGTTAGAGCACTGGTCTAGTAAACCAGGGGTCGAGAGTTCAATTCACTCCATAGGCTTCAAAAATGTTCTTTTTCTTCATATATATTTTCATTTTTGAATGATTTCAACTGAACAACTAACATGAACATCACAGCCTCTGTAGCTTAGCGGTTAGAGCACTGCTCTCATAAACCAGAGGTCGAGAGTTTAATTCTGTCCAGAGGCGGTTTTTTTTTTATCTTTTAAATAGTATTTTTTTCACATTCATTTGGAAGCCCTAAACGAACATCACAACATCTGGAGCTCAAGAGAATTCAAAGATCTCCAAATCCAGAGATTTAAAATTTATTTGTATGTTTTTTAATTGTCTTTGCAATTTAGGAAATGAGAAGAATTATAAGTAACACAACATGAAAAAATACTTTGTGCAGTAGCAAATCAGTTTTGTTTTGCATTTGATAGGAAAACGGAACAAAACCTCTTCCCGCAAGACCTGACATGCCGTTGAAATAGCTCCGCTCTCAGTTGCGTTAAAATTGGAAAATTCAAAGTTTAATATTAGCGTGAACCGAAACAAGAGCAAAACGTTTTTTTAATAAAAAATGTGGTAAAATAACAAAAGGTTCACTAGCAAGACAGTGTGTTGCTGACCTGAATCTTATACCAACAATTATCTTTATATTTTGGTTTGTTTTGTGTTTAAATTTCAGAGTTAAGCGAAAATTTTACCAAAAATTAAAAAGCAATCAAATCAGAAACTGCTTAATCGGTTTACCAAGCCATTCGCTCACCTCTCGTTTATTCAGCAGGAAAACCGTTTTTACAGCTTTTTGGTGTGGTAGCAATCAGAATCGACTATTGTTATCGTTACTTATTCAAGCCAGTACTAAGATTGAAACTCATTGTTACCACGACAATTTACTATATTTGATAAATATGAGTCTTTGAATACTAGTTAAATAGCGTAAAAATATATTAATTAAATAAGCCAGCGCCTCTGTAGCTCAGTGGTTAGAGCACTGGTCTTGTAAACCAGGGGTCGAGAGTTCAATTCTCTCTAGGGGCTATATTTTTCAAACTTCTTTTCTTTTTTCTAAAAGACTTGAATATTTTTTTCTTGCAAATTTTTTTAGAGATTAATGCAATAAAAAATACAATCATACACAAAAGCGCCTCTGTAGCCCAGTGGTTAGAGCACTGGTCTTGGAAACCAGGGGTCGAGAGTTCAATTATCTCCACTGAGGGGCTTGTCTTTTTCTCTCGTACTAAAAACTGTTTTTGAATGTCACAAAATAATGGGTAGTTACCGAATTTTCAAGATTTTGTTGTAAAGCCAGTGTGCGCACGCCACACAACTTTGTTAAGTTATTTTATGAACAGATGGTGTATTTTGTAGGTTGCAAATGGCAGGTTCAAGTTGCAGGTTGTAAATTGACTCTGTGTGTTTAAACACGATTTTACCCTAACCGTAATCCTACAATTAACTTAACCTTAAAACTAATCTTATAACTAACCTTAACCCTAACACGAACACTAAATTAAAGACAGTCGTGCTTAAAGAAACAGGATCACCTTTCAACCTGTATTTCAACACCTGTAACCTGCAAAACACACCAGTTTCTTAATGAATACACGCAAATTTCCTACAACTTTTCCACGCTTTGTCGCCTACAGTTAGATTTATCCAAATCCAACTTCAATTTATTAACGTATCCGAGACAGGATACCTTACTTTGATGTTTTAGTTGGAAATCTGGAACTGAGGAAATCGGTACTAGCAAATGTTTTTCAAAGAATAGTTTCCTTAAACCACCTATTGACCCCCCTCCCCAAAAAAAACTTAAAAGGAGAAAAGAAAAGAAAAACTTTTTCTCCATTCTCTTTTATTCCATTTTGCTAAGATTGATAACTCATTGTTACCACGGCAATTTACTTCGTCTTATAACAATGAGTTTCTGAATGCTAGTTAAATAGCGTAGAAAACAAATTAGTATAACACAGTGCCTCTGTAGCTCAGTGGTTAGAGCACTACTCTTGTAAACCAGGGGTCGAGAGTTCAATTCTCTCTAGTGGCTTCAAAATGTACTTTTTTTCTCCATATTTTTTTTAATTGTAAATAATTTCAACTCAACGACCTAAAAGAACATCACAGCCTCTGTAGCTCAGTGGTTAGAGCACTGGTCTTGTAAACCAGGGGTCGAGAGTTCAATTCTCTCCAGAGGCTTGAAAAAGTACTTTTTTCTCCATAATTTTTTTGATTTGTAAATAATGTCAGCTCAACGACCAAAATAAACATCGCAGACTCTGTAGATCAGTGGTTAGAGCACTGGTCTAGTAAACCACGGGTCGAGAGTTCAACTCTCTCCAGAGGCTTCAAAAATTACTTTTTTTCCTCCATATTTTTTTTTTAAATTGTAAATAATGTCAACTCAACGACCTTGTAAACCAGGGGTCGAGAGTTCAACTCTCTCCAGAAGCTTCAAAAAGTACTTTTTTCACCATATTTATTTCGAAGTGTAAATAATGTCAACTCAACGACCCAAATGAATATCACGGCCTCTGTAGCTCAGTGGTTAGAGCACCGGGCTAGTAAACCTGGGGTCGAGAGTTCAACTCTCTCCAGAGGCTTCAAAAAGTACTATTTTCACCATATTTATTTCGAAGAGTAAATAATCTCAGCTCAACGACCTGAATGAACATCACAGCCTCTGTAGCTCAGTTGTTAGAGCACTGGTCTCGTAAACCAGGGGTCGAGAGTTCAATTCTCTCCAGAGGCTTTTAAAATATTTTTTTTCTCCATAATTATTTTGAATAGTGAATAATTTGGAATCATCAACCAATATGAACATCACAGCCTCTGCAGCTCAGTGGTTAGAGCACTGGTTTAGTAAACCAGGTGTAGAGAGTTCAATTATCTCCAGAGGCTTCTAGAAGTAACTTTTTCTCCATTATTTTCTTGATTTGTAAATAATGTCAACTCAAATACACAAACGAACATCACAGCCTCTGTAGCTCAGTGGTTAAAGCACTGTTCTAGTAAAGTTCATTTCTCTCCAGAGGCTTTTAAAGATATTTTTTTCAAAATAATATTTTTTTAGTTCGTAAAAAACGTTGACTTGGAACAACTGAATTCTCCAGAATTTGAGGTAAAACTATTGCAATGTTTTTTCTCTAAACCGAAATTTAAAAATGTTGAAGTATCAGAGCATATATGTGAGTTGTGCATTAGATGAATTTTAGTTGCAATCCTGAAGAAAAGCGAACCAAAATGTGTTCTCTATAATCTAGTTGCCCCCTCCGATCCCCCGCCATCTTTCTCCACTATTATTAAGTATTACTGTTTTTGATGTTATTTATTTTCTTCTTGCGCTCCCTTCATGCAAGAAGTTCTTCCGAGACTTACTTAGTCTCTTTGATCCACGTAATTATTGGAACAAGCATAACTGTAGTCGTACCATTAACACAGAGTTTTGCTGAGGTACTATCTGTACTATGCATCAAAAACATTACTTTTTTGTTACTGTCTGCAGTGTAATGAAGAGCTGATTTAGAGGACTGTTTAAACTGTTGGTTTTATTGCTATATTATGCATCAAAGGCATTACCTTGTTGTTGCTGTCTGCAGTGTAGGGAAGAGCTGATTTAGAGGACTGTTTAAACTGTTGGTTTTATTGCTATATTATGCATCAGAGATATTACCTTGTTGAACTTGCTGTCTGCGATATAATGAGAACTGATTTAGAGGACTGTTTAAACTGAGGGTTTTACTGCTATAATATGCATCAAAGGCATTACCTTGTTACTGACTGCAGTGTAGGGAAGAGCTGATTTAGATGACTGTTTAAACTGTGGGCTTTATTGCTATATTATGCATCAATATCATACCTTGTTGTTGCTGTCTGCGATGTAGTGAAGAGCTGATTTAGAGGACTGTTTAAACTGTGGGTTCCTGGCGCCGTTGATCTTGGGTGGGTGTCCATGTTCATCGGCGTCCAGCACGTGATACAGGAAGTGGTAGTTGAGCGGGTCATCCGGGACACTGCTCCAGGCTCGTTCGATCCCCTCCTCCTCAGTCTTGCTGGTGTACCTCTCCTTCTTCTCCGGGAGGTAGGGCCACTGAGGGCTGATCAAGCAGTCCAGCACAGCCACTACGGTTTTCTGAAGAGATAAATATCGATGAACGGTTCACTGTTATATGTCTGATGACTGATGTAAGAACAGACTATTATAGAGCGACAATACAGCTCAGCCAGCTAATGTCTTTGTGGAAAATATTGGATCTATGTAAAAAAGTGAAGATAATTATGATAAACTATGAATTTCTCACACAAAAACTTCAAACACTTATCGTAAAGTTCTTCTTCAGTATATCTTTAAAATGGATCATGTTTTCCAAAAACTCAACACAAAACGTTTGTTAATTTTTTCATAAGTTGGCATAACGATAATTAAAGGTACTATGTCTGTTACCTATTGAAAAACTTACAAATAATTTATATTAAATTGAAAATATACAGACAACTACGATGTTGCTGAAGTAAAAGGAAGATCAGTAACTGATCATCAAAGAGTTACTTAAAATGTGTGCAGATACGTACAAGCAGAGAAATTTTACCATAACTTGTTTAAGGTCAGTTTGTTTACGATAGTTTCCTACAAATTAGATGTTTGATTTAGAAGCAGTCCTGCATCAGTTACCTTCCTTTAATTAAATTAATTAATCTATTAATTGAATGACTGAATAACTGATTGATTGATTGATTGATTGATTGATTGATTGATTGATTGATTAATCGCTTAGTTGATGTTAGTAAGAACAGCACTCTTCTGTTAAGTGCCCCGTTGACGCCAACTTTCTTTCTGAACACTACCAATACTGGAAATTTCAGAATCGATGGCTCCGCTCCACCCCTTTTAATATGACAGCGACAAAGACCGCGCATGGGTCCGTACAAATTAATGTTCATAACTAACGGTTTACCTTCATCTTTGGGTGCTGAATGTAATCTTTCAGGCTGAAATCTGCTTTCTGTTGAGCGCGTCCACACAAAAACATCCTTTGAATCCTGCAAATAAATGCGACTGCAATGAGGAATGTTATACACGTTGCTCTCCGTGTGCGAGGAACCACGACCTCAGAGTTGCTTGGAAAATCCTAACAGCACCGAATATGTGTTAGTTATAATAGATTCATTCGTACACACATAGGCTCATGAAATGAGCGGTAATTAGTGCCGGAAATGGTAATGGCTTAATCAAGGTTTTCACAGTTAAAATTACAGGCAGGTACACAGAAGGATAATTACAAAATGTTAAATTTAGCCACCCTCATAATACATTATCCTGCTTCCTCAATACAGAAGCAAAATGCAATAAATATGTTGATTTTATAAATCAAGAGTGGGTGCCCCCTCCCTCTTTTTTCGGTATTTTAGAAACACTGCAAAAATGTATTTTGCAGAAAAAATACCTTTTTCATATTTAAGATTTAATGGACCTAAAGTTTGGAACTCAAATTACGAATAGACAAAAGCTTTTAACATTGTAACATTCAAGCAGAGGCTCAAAAAAACAATATTAATTCGCATCTTGGTCGTGGTTTACATCTTCCTTCTTCTGCTGGCCTCTTGTGTTTTCGTTGTATTTTTTTCATTGACGTTGTTATTTTTGTTTGTAAATCCTATAGCTGTACCTGTTTATTAAAAATTTAGTACCCTGAGCTTATCCATCGACCATTAATCATTATAATACCTCCTTTATAGGCCACCTGTCTCGATTGAGCCCCTATGGTTACTACAGGTGGCCTGTACTCAATTTCGTTACCTTTCTGCCTTGGTAAATGTAACCTTACTGTAATTTCAGATTATTGCTAAATAAAGATTGTTGTTGCTGTTGTTTCCATCCCCTCCACCTGCAGGTTCGGACTCTCCCTTTCCGAAATTTCTGGATCAGCCCCTGATCAAGTCAACAATCACTGAGTGATCTGCAAACGCTGCAGTGTCACTCACCACTCGTGTTTCATCTGCGTCATGAGATACGCCGCCACATCATCGTTAAAGTTCATGAGCGCCGTCTCCACCGCCAGGTAGGGACGTTTATCCTCGTACCTCTCGGTCTTGCGGTACAGCAGCTTGGGACAGTGATGAAGCACGGTCTTAGCCACTCCAACAAAGTTCTTCTCGGCTGCCAGGTGGAGTAGGGTCGGACACCCTTCATCATCATCTTTAAAAGTAAAGAAAAGTAAAACTGTCTGGTTAATCGCCGCTTCAAAGTACACAAGCAGCGAAGGTCACGAGATCGAACTGAAAGCATCGGGCTGCGCCTCTGGCTGCCGCTATAACCTCGGACCACAACTCCAAACTCTGAGATCACTATACACACAACTGTTTTCGAGAAGTTCCCTGGATATCATTTCAAGAGACTAGACTTAACGTACCTGTCTACGGAAAGTGTGACGAAAAGAAGGTTACCCAAAGTTCAACCCTCGACCAGGCCGAGTATTGAATCCGGTAACTTCTGGTTAGCAATCAGAGAATTTCCAGCTGCGCTAACCTTTATCCACGCTGAAATTAACAAACCTTTGTCCACTCTGAAATTTTTGTACTTGTATTTCTTGGTTTCTTCATCTCTTTCTAATAGAATTTCTGTGAACCGAGTGATCTGAAAGAAAATAAAACAAAGCCAGTTGAAAACGTGACATCTTGGCAATTCTTCTCTGAAATTGAGGTGAATTTGCCATTATTCACCATGTTTGAAGATAACACTTACTTTAAACTTGAATTATCCGTCATAAAATACTTAAAAACATGGCTGAAACTTTTTATGACGTTATAAAAACTTGAACCAAGCGTTAAAATCGGTCTACTTGACCATCATCAGGTTTTGAATGTAATATTTGTTTTAGTATACAAAAACGAACTGAGCTCGCCAATTGATGTCAAGAGAAACTCAACTTCATAGTTTATAAGATCTTTTTAAAAATTTTTTTGTCCGTTTTCTTTTCTTCCGACACATTCCGGCTCGTAATTGTGTGTAAGACTCATTTTCATGATAACAGTTTGGGGATAATTTATATAATTAAATAAATTAAGCACATATCAAATAACATTAATTAGCACACATGCAATAGCAGTCAGAATGTTCGTGCTTGTATTAGGGGCGGACCATTTGACTCTTGAGGGGGTGTTGGAAGATTTGGAAAACAAAAACTTGCAGCACCCTAAACCAAGGACAGAAATCAAGGCCGATAACCTCTATATCACAGCGGATAACCTCTATATCACGGCCGATAACCTCTATATCACGGCCGATAAGCTCTATATCATGTAGCACTTTTCGACTGGAAAAATATCTGCCTTGTTTTTGAGCGAGGAAAACTTTTTCAATGACCAAATCTTACACACTCCCTCCTCAAACGTCAATATATAGTACCACCCTTAGAGCAGTCAGTATATATACATATAGTCCCGTAGCCAAGATTTTTCGTGAGGGTGCATACCTCAAGTACAGGGAGCAAATAATTAATGTTCGAAGGAAAGGCCATGCAAGTTCCGAAGACAAAAGGCTTTTAAGGGGGTCCGGGGGCATGGTTCCCCGAAAAAATTCTGAAATTTGAGGTCCTCAAAACTGCTAGAAATGCATTGAAACTGTCAATCCTATCATCACCACGTTATTTTGTATCATTTTAAATATCTTATGATCCCACCAGGTGGACCTTTTTGGCACCTGGGGGATGCGTGCGCACCCCTTGCAACACCCCCCCCCCTGCCTACGGGCATGACATAGGACTAGCAACAATTTAGGTTTAGTGAAAGGCGGACATGCAGGGTTCAACGTACCTGGTGCTCAAGACTGGCAATCAACTCCGGTTTGTTCTTATATTTATCAGTGTCCGGCCAATATTTGATCATGACCTCCAGGGTTCGTTCCTTGTATTTATTTTCCCATCGTTCCGCTCGCACCTCGTCCATAGCTCTGTTCCACGCAACTCCATTGTCAAATCTCTGTTTTACCTAACAATTTGCAAATAAATTATTTCATCAAAACATATACATTCATACATTTTCAGGTGCTCCCCGCGGGGCTTTTCTAGCCAGCGCAGCTGGCGTTTCAGTCATAAATGGCGAGGGGAAAAAAACAGTAGGGGGGAGAAGAGAGAAGAAGGGAAACGCCAGCCATCAGACGGCGGTTGAACGGGAGAAATTTTTTGAATTAGCGGCCTCTGGTGGCCGTTAATTCCCATTGGCTGATATTGCTTATCTGTTATCTGATTGGCTAGTTGTCGATAATTTATCCAAAACGAC
>JAOBYH010508817.1:0-14959 GCA_025403525.1 Umimayanthus kanabou | reverse complement strand
TAAATAAGTCATATCCTGGTTTCAGTATGTAATATAAAGAGGTGCAATTGCATGAAAGCTACAGAGCATTTGTAAATCGTCTTTCAAGTTGCTTTTATCTGGTTTGTATTTTTTGTGTAGTAAAGTGAGGGTTAACCAGTATTTAAAACGTTCACAACTTTATCCTCAATATTCTCTGGATTTTGTTTTTTTAGCGTCGCACCCCGAAGTACATGTTTGAAATAAGCGCCGCAGCGCTAACTCGGTCATTTGCAGTAAATTTTGAGCAGCTTATTTTGAGGCTCAAGTGTGTTTTATTGCTGTTGAAGACATTTCGTAACTTATACCAATTCCAAAAAGCGTTTTTGGGTTCAGCATATAAGTACCACAGGACTTGTGTCTTCCGCAGTTGAATTGCATAAATTTTATGTCCATTTTAAGGTAGATTTTCTATTTCAAAATATAGCAACTGATCTGAGGCTCTCGAACGGTCTCCTGTCCATTCACTATGTGAATAATGTAACTCACAAGGTCTTCAGGCGTTTGGTCTTGTAAAGACACTATTGAGCTTGGGCTTTGCCATGTGTTAAAGCTACACCCTTTGAGATAGCTCAGATAGACAAGATAAATGGATCTTTTTCTGCCTTCTTCAGCTCATCAGCCAGATAACAGGTGCTTCTGTCATCCTCAAAGGTAGGAATAACAGTTTGATCAAGCTGAAAGGTATGTAGAAGAAGATATTATACTTAACTATTCTACATAACTTCTTGACATACTGTGTCCGTTCATTTATGTACTGTATTGTAATCATTCCAAAGTTTCGTTATTTTCCATTTTATTGTAATATAATGATTGTAATATAAAGCAAGTTAAGTTTCGAAT
This sequence comes from Umimayanthus kanabou, assembly GCA_025403525.1. Lineage (NCBI taxonomy): Eukaryota > Metazoa > Cnidaria > Anthozoa > Zoantharia > Parazoanthidae > Umimayanthus > Umimayanthus kanabou. The sequence goes on along the minus strand of JAOBYH010508817.1, from coordinate 14,098 downwards.
AAGCATCCCACACAATGTTTCATTGTCGAACATTGCAGACGCTGCACCTAAGAGTTCCTTGGTTTACGTTAGTGAAAATGAGTGAGGTAGCTTGAAGCGCTGAGAACTTAACTGTATTAAAGTTATATAAATGTTTATTATTATTATAGTTATTCTCATTATTATTATTATCTGAGATTGTAAACTCTTTTTATTTCGACATTTTACTGACGGAAACAACCAAAAGAAAGTTTTGTTCTGTTATATCTCTGTGCTTTATTCTTTCTTTTTTGTTTTGTTGATGGAACATAAACATTTACGAAAACCCTAATCCCTTCCTCTGGGATAGTGGGGATATTCAATTTTTGGTGGTATGAAACTTGGTAAAGTCCCTGGTCTCCAGAGAAAAGATGTATTGTGAACAACCCCAACCCCGGGGATCTCAACTTTAATACCTTCACAAAAGTTACAAAATGTAACGGTGAAGAAAATGTGCCCCATGTTTATCATTACTGGGCCGTATACGTAATAAATACTACTCACAAAAGAGGCATAGCAGTGAATGCAGAAATTAGTATATTTCCCCCGGGGGAAGAATTGTCGTATTGTTTAAGATGTTGAAATTGGCGATCTGGTATTTCTAGGGGTTTTCTTGCGCTAATCGAATTGTTTAAAATGCCTGTTTGTTTTTAGTGATAATCCAGGCGCGATTTAGATCCCAGATGTCATCTCAATACATTTACAATTGTAAAGAGCTGGACGTGTTTGATGCATACGGCTAACAACAAATGGCATTTGATATGTAGAATCATATTTTATATGCAATGTTTTCCTGTATTTTTTAGGGTATTTTGAAACCACCAAGGTATTTTTTTTGGGTAGCAAAACCTGAATGTCAGTCGCTCACATCCAGAACACTTCGCCTTTGTTGTGCCACAAGATGCTTTGTGTACAGATGCTTTATGTAATATTATCATGCGGCGCAAAATTCTAGCTATTGTTCGAAAGAGGTGAATCTCCCACTCAAGTGTTCGACCAAAAGTGCAGGGAAAAACAGTAAAATCCCTGCACACCGAGCCACTTAAATATCATGAATATTGGGTGAATGTCCCCGCTTTCCCCCTGGTTTCCCAGATGGTTTCAAATTACTATTGTTTAAACAACTAGCAAAATGGATTAATGCAGCTGCCAATTATGTCCCTGGGTAGGAACAAAAAGAAAGTTGTTATTAAACATTTCTTAAATTCCCCTCTGGTTTACAATACAGGTCAAACTACAGTGTCCATTATTTAAGCAGTAAAAATCTGAGTCTGGTTATTCTTTTTAAATACAGTCAACTCTCTTATGTGACCAACTTTGGCACACGACAAAGTAATTGCTTACGGTTGGTGGTCGCTTACTACGGGAAAAATCAACAAAACATGCCCAAACTTGACCGATTATCTGCAGTTCTATTAAAAGTAAACCCTACGAGTTTTGAGCAATGGTTTTCTTACGATCATACAATAAATGAATTCAAGGCGTTTTTATATTAGTTTTGCAAATGAACATATCAGTTAAAAACAAAACGGCCAACATTGAAAAACTGCCAAAAAATTCAATTCAGAAGTGTTTAAATGAAAGATTGTTTAATAAGCATACGTGATCATTGCTGAGAATTACCGGAAACAGAAAACAAAAGAAATTTACCCTCATCGAGGACCATATACGTAGCTTAGCCGTGTTATGTGACATTAAATCATAATCTAGATTTGGATTCTTCATATAAGTAGTGGTAACTTTAAAATGTACTAGTGGTTTGATTTTAAAAGGTTAAAACATACACAAACATTTTCGACGCAATGTCATCTTCAGGTATAGTGGTAACTTGTTGCTGACAAAATTCGCACCTTTTGAACAGGCTCAACTGGAGAGGGTAGGGTCCCCGGACTTAACGTTTCTGCATCATCTAAGATGATTTCTCATTTTGCAGTAAAATTTGTAGCTTCCACTTGTAAGGTCGAGGGTCACATACATATTGTGAGGCCATCATCACGATGGAATCCACTTGATCTTTAAATTTGGGTATGATGAGCGATAACATGTATAATCCAATCAACTCACAAGTTTCAGCTCTATCGTATCCCATTGTCACATCAAACGTGCTGTCAAAATTATTGTTTTGTCCACGGTGAGTTTTGGTGGTAGAGCAGAGACCTTTTTGCGTGGATGATGATTTGCCGGTCTTCGTGATGTTAGTAAGTCTTGATGGTGATGAATGCATGTTGACTTTAATCAGGTATCATCGCTTTGAACCATTCTACGGCACTAGTGCTTTTCCACAGATTTACTTTTGTTGCTTTGATGATTTCCGAGTTAATGCCGTCTAAAACTTGCTTGCTGATGATGCCAATTTGCGACTTGCTTGGATTGTGTCTGCAGTTCGGTTTGTTGTTGAAATCCGATTTGTGATCTTTCATTGTAATAAATGAATTTCTGTGCGCTGAAACATCAGTTTGGTCGATAAATTCAGTTTTTTCTGCTAACAGCTTGTCTTTAATCACTACCTTAATAGGAACAGTGTGGTCTGTTTTTTTTGTAAGATTTTGTTACGTTTCTGTTCAGTAACGTGTAGTCTTTCTGCTCTGTTTAGCGGTGGTTAGTTTTTTTTTCTGCTTTAACAAAGATTTGCCTATCGAATTTCTTTTAGGGCTTTAAGCTGTTTGGATGGTGGTTTGTCATAAATTGGACACATTGTATCGTGTCTAGCATAGTCCTCAAACTCCTCGAGTTCTTTCACGTAAGCTGGTGAGCACTTGGACTTAAATCCAAAAGTTTCTTTGGTCGCAACATTCAAGTCAGGGTTCATGAAAACGAAAGCCTTCCAAAGCGTACGCTGGATCAGGGATTCTGTCTTGTTGATCAGTCTTTGTTTGAAAGAATTTTTAGTTGCCAGTGGGATGTTTTTGGACAAATACCCGAAGTTCTTCACTTGAAAACTCATTCTTTATGGTGGTTGACTGGATTTGTAGTTGCTATTTAAATTCTGAGCTGTCAACTTTTCTGGAGCAGTAACTATTATACAGTGAATGTAGTTCCAGGCTTCGGAAGTAATTGATCAGTTTTATTTTTGAAAGTTGCTATTTGTTTTCGCATTATGGGTTTGGCAGAAACAAAGGCGTGTAAATATGAAAAGATGAATCCCCTGTCCCACAGCGGATAGGATTCAATAGCTATCTCGTTTCCCGAGTCTGTAACAGAGTTTAGCATTAAAATTAATGCCATGATGCCCAGGGGATTTAGAGTTGAATGTGAACCCGATGAGGCGACAACAAGAAAAACGAACAGGACAGATTTTTTCACCTGAAGTTCAAATGTCAACACAGTATTGAAACTAACAACACGTGCGATTTCAAGGAAGTTCTTTCTCAAAAGAGTGGAAATTGACAGCTCAAATGATAATAGGTATCACCTTTATCAACGTAGCAATGCAACCTTAGAACTCTGAACCTGTTGCCCTTGCTTCGGGCATCTCTGAAAGCATTCGTTCAAACTAATGACGTTTTTCTGAGTAAGAGAAGGCAAAAGCAATTTCTTGGACTTTTGACATCACGCCCTTTATGATGCCATCATCGCAGCCATGGATAATACAGACTCTCGATCTCATTGCATGTGACTGGCAATGAACGTAAGCACCATTCAGATGCACTTGGGACACTCTTGCCTTGTACGCTCTGACGGACAACTGACATTTTGGATGCTCTGCATGACCTTACCCCCTGAGTTTGTGAATGGTCGTGTCAATTTTGTAGTCCTGTAGCCCAGAAATATTTGCAATGACTTCACCAGTTGTCCTACCAGGGGCCCCCTTGAATCCCATGAATTCTTCCTTTACGTGAACATCTCCGTTCCGTACCGGACGCAAATACATACCTGTTCAAGTGTTGCAGTGTTATTGGCCTCATCTACCAAAACAGAAAAACACTGTGCCCTGTTACTCTCTGCAACTACGGCATTCCTCAATCTCTTTCCATTTTACTCTATAATTTCGTTCTGCACTTGTGGGTATGTTGCATTTCTTGGAGCATTCTGTAAGTGATTGTGCAAAGCTGTTTGACGCAGCAACATGATTAAGCAAGACAATCAATTGCTGTCTTCAGGGGTATGACCACGGATTGCAATATTTTGCCGTCTGATCATGATCAATTTTTCATTAATTTTCTTCTCGATTTCTTTCTATTCTTTCTCATCTAGGTGTAGAGTAATGTGTATTTTATTAACTCAATTAAAAATACAAAGCATACTAATTTCTTCACGTTTATCAACAAATATTAACTTCCGAAAGTAACTACAGCCCTCCTCCCGCAAGTGACCTGCTTGAAAGTAACTTCAACCGTCCAAGGGCTCTGGCTGCTAACATTGCTAAAACCAAACTATTATGACTGTGTAGTAGAGGGGTATCTTTATAGTGCAGGTTATTTAAATGGAATTTTTCTGTTGTGTCAAGCAAATGTTTAGGCCACTGCTTTTGCAATTGAGGAAAATTGTACAAGTGCTCAACACATCACTGTTGCGGGAACAATTTAACTACGGAAAAGTGCAAACAGTGTTCATGTAATTTGATCAGTTTATGTCGGTTTTGGTTGACACGTCCAGTCGAAATCATTTTGATGAATTTAAAAATGATAAACACGATTCAGAAACGTTGTGAGTGATTCTTCCATTGGCCTTCAATTGAGATATATACTATTGAACTTTTGTTTCTCCTTCTTTTACTTTTTAATTTGAGAATCAGATTCAGCCAGATGTCTTGCCCTTGCCATGTGACTGATTGAAATTGATAAAAGGACAAATGAATGAAATTGACAATGTTCAGTGATCTAAACGAACTTGTTTGATTTTAAGTTATATATTAAGATTAATAATGGACCGATTACTGATTATACTGATTTGAGGTATGTCACAATTTAGTGGGTAAGCATTTGAGAGTTTCCCTTTGACGCAACACTTTGCCTTCGATCCACTTGAGAAAATTACGAATTTTTTGTTTTCTTCTAAACACTTTTGTTTTGGTTGTTTATTACCTCCCATGGAGCTTCGGCTTGGTTCAAATTTTTTCTTCTCTGCTATTTCCTGTTCAGTTTCTCCCCATATCTTGTGGCAGTTGCCTTGAACTTGTATTCTGCCTATTGTAAGAAACAAGGTAATCGCACACAGCTGACTGGTCTTGCATTGAAGTCATAGCACCTATTTTCTCACATTTGCTTGAATCACACACTGCATCAAATTCTTGCCATGTTACCTTGTGCTGGCTCTGACTTGGTATAAAATCCAAGTAGCGTTCTTCAAAACATTTTACCCATAGTGGAAGTTCTGTCAAATTAGTAAATGCAGTGATTTTTGTCTGTGATCCATAACTTGAATCTCCAAGCTCTTCAAAGTGAACTGGTTAGGCATGCCATGATGGCAGATGGAGCTCGTCCACCATGTACCTGGCTCAAGTAAAATCAGGTGCGCTTTCTCGTAGATACTTTGGTAGTATTTTCGTTTTCCAATGGTTCAACAACATTAATTATTGAAGAAATATTTTCCATGGATTCATCTATGTAACCGAAAGATATGATAAACTTTAGAGAGCTAATTTTTCCCTGGCTGTTCACAAGGCAACCGGAAGTAGATAGATAGAGGGAATTATCAGAAGCAGAAGAAATTACTTCTGTTGTCTCATTAGTCCTACTACTAGTTTTTAAAACACGGCCTGCAGTTGAAACGACTAATCAAGACTTAAAAAACATTTCTTTAAGAAACCATTTTGGTTATATCTAATATTCATTCAATTATTATTTGCTTAATCATTCATTTATTCATTTGTTCAATTGCACAGATCGAAAATACCCACTTCCTGGACATTGTAAAAGACTTGAGGAATTTTTGGCATCTGGGCATTTTGTCATGTGCTCTTCATCATAAAAGAATTGCTGATGTATTTCATAGCTTGGTGTGAAGGAGTGTATTAAGTGCCCATACATGGCTTGCTTCGTATCTCCTCTTGACCCCCTCTGCACAGAGTTTTGCGGCTTTGTCTGTAGAAGCTTGTCTCTTCAAATCATGATTTTGTAGCGGCTCCGTCGGCCGCTTGGTGACGCTCAAAGAAATGAACATGTACCACTTTTATGCTTAGTACTTGCTGCAAAGACCTACAGCATGGCCCTTGTTCTCCTTCCAGTACGTCGCTTTTGCTGTTTACGCTACGTGCAAATTGCGTAGTTAAAGCACGTTTTAATGTTATCAAGAGTAGCTTCGTCATACTTGAACGTGATAAAATTCCCTTGGCCCGATTCAACAGCACTCTTGTGCCTTCCCTGAAACTTCTTGGCTCAATCTCTATTACTATCTCATCTTTCTGATGGATCTCATTTAAGACACTGCCACCAACAATTTTTTCTTTGCCTGCCCGTTTTCCTTTAATGCCTGCTTTGTATTCTTCCATCCTTCAGACATCTTTGTACAAGTGTTATTTTATAAAGACTATAAACAGTTCGAAAAAGACACTGAAAAGAAGAGTGAAGGTTTGTGATGTATTTATCTGCGATCTCCGGTCAGATTTAGAATCCTCACTTTGATTTGCTGCTAATGATGATGATAGTAATAACGATTTTATTACAGTTCTTCCACTGTAAAACCTATGAAACTACATGTATACCTAATACTTTTTTACTTAATGAAAGTTTAGCTTTGGATAGTCTTCAACAACATGACAGCAGCTTTGCAAAAAACAAGATACTTATTTTTCACAAACTGCGTGCTTGCTGCACATGTTAAGAAAATATTGCATATTGCATCATTTTCCACGAAATTCAAATAAACACCTGTTGGACGAGTTCAAAGGAAAAGACCACCAGCTATGCAAAGTAGTTTAAGTAGTCTAAGTAGTGTTAATGTTTAACATATTTGCATTTTAATACATCTCCATTTTATGATGACCACATACTATATTACATTTTAGCATTTTTTTAATTATGGCAGAATAGCTTTGCAAAGAGGAGTCATAATAAAGATATTGTATTTGTATATTGTTCGGGCGATCAGTGTTCATAGTGATTGATAAAAAAGGTTTGTAACTGACCTGTTAAAAGTTTTTGTATATATATTAAAAATTGGATAAAAATTTAGAAACTTTTATATATCTTAAAAATTTTTATCCAATTTTTAATGTATATACAAAAACTTTTAACAGGTCAGTTACAAACCTTTTTTATCAATCATATTGTATTTGATTGTATTGTAAAGTATGAATGTTAGTATGAAAGTATGCAGGGAGCCAGAAATTGAACTTATCACCTCAAAAAAACCGCCAGCTACCCGGCCTAAAAATTAATTATCAGCGATAGAACTTCGAATTTTTTTTAAATAGACAACCGGACTAGTAAATGCCCATATTTACTAGTCCGCATACTTAAAACTCATTATGCAAAAAAACCCATTAAGGAATATACGAGCAATACGCTTATTCATTTGATTTTCTTGTTCTAATGGATACTGGACATTCTGTTGTTAGAGCGCAATGTTTCTGTTTACTTTTAGTTTTGGTGTGCTGCACATTATAATAGACATGATGGCTGTGTTTTTTCTCTCTGTCAATACATGTTCATAAGTTCATTATGCCGAATGATCCTAGGAACATTAGTCACTAAATGATGTTTATAGTAATTCACTTGTTGCGCTGCCCTACAATGGCAGGATCAAATGGTGTTCTTTGTACAAGTATTGCAATGAATTATTTATTTAGTTTGATTTCAGTCATTTCAGGGTCATTAAAAAATTGAGATCAAATCCAGCACTGTGTTCTTATTCATATATTTCAATATATTGTGTCGAACAAAAAATGAAATTCAGCTGTTTCTCATCCAGTCTGTCACTAACACTTAAGTCTCCTCTTCTTGCTCATTCTCACTCTCTAACACTTAACATTTCCTCAAGCTCGTCCATTTCTTCAAGCACAGCCTCAAGGTCCTCCCTATCTGCAGAATGTGTTGTAGCTCTTGGGCCTGATGGCCTTTGGCTGGTTCACGGGCTGGGTCTCCACCTCCATACCACAGGTAAATGGCTTCTTCTGGGTCGAACTCTTCATTTGTTGGCGATTGGAGCTGGATGGTCATAAGGTCAGTCAAGTTTCTTGACTCAAGCCTTGACCTTATTTTCAGCCTTGTCAGCTTCAGCTGGCTGAATCCCCTCTGCATCAGCAGAACTGGCAGGAAGAGTTACAAGCAGGTCAGTGAGGTGAAGAATGTTGGGAAATTCATCCTCGTATGCTACATTGACCTGTTCCCAAGTCCACTCACTGATAGCCTTGTTGCTCTCATACAGCCTGGTCTTCAGGAGAGACCACTCTGTCTGCACCTGCTCCACGTCCACGCCAGCTTGCAGAAGGATGGACCTGTAGTGGGTGATAAGAGTATTGACCTCTTCGTCTCCAGAATCATCCATAGCTTCATCCTGCGTTTGAGGCCACAACTTGAAGCTAGCAATATTTGCTGCTTTAACTACACTTGAATTGCAGTCAGAGCGCCCCTGTAGGCAGCTGATGATCTCTGTCAACATTGTGCTGCGCGTTTCCGAAGCAAATGCGGCAACTATCAGCTTCTCACCAAGGAACTTGCCCTAGTCTTGCTCCAGCATCTGGATGAAGGCCTGCTCCTTGGGTGTTTTCTTGGTACGGTATTTGCCTAGGAGGGTCACTGCAGTTGCATATGATCCGAGGATGTCAGCTCCGGTAGCTACTCTAGTCTGTACAACTTGCTTCGAACAAGGTATTATAAAACATGGAGGAAGTGAAAATAAAAATCACGCAATCACAAGGACTCCTGCCAGCCTGACGGCTGATTGTTCAAAGTGAACATTAACACATAAAACACTCTTATTGACATATGTTACTCGATATCTTTGTGATATCACTCAATCGCAATAAGAATAAAGTTGACCTTTGTCCGCACTTACTTGATTCCACTTGGGTTCCAGCGCAGCCGGCACACACCACTTTGATCAAGTCCCTGCAGCCATCACATGCAATGTTTTGGCATTTGAATGTGAGACTTTTAGATTTGAGAACGTCTTTTGTTGTATGACCAAGAACTTGACAAGTATTTTTTATCTTATTATGCTAATATTTTTTACTAGATGCCTGGTACTAGTTTATGGAGAAGTTTACTTGTCTGTCACAGTTTTTACTGGTGTTTGGACTAGCGGACTACCGCCAACTTCGAACCCTGGTTATGCATATGTTTTAGGTCAAGTCTGTCTCTCAACTCACACATGAAGTCACGCCCTGTGCAGGTGAGGCAGAGGACTGTCAAGATTCTGTGGTTTGTCTTATCATCACACCGTATCATTTGCATCTTGTTTGGAAGCTTTTTCTAAATGCTTAAATGAATCATAAAACAGGCTTTTAAGACCGTTTGTTTTATCGGTTTTGTATACTTTATTACTTTGGCACCCAAAACATGCATTCCACGATTTCTATGGGTGACATAGGCACTTTGTACGGGTGTTAAAATATCCTATAACGGTGGTTTTCAAAGCAAACACGATCATGTACCAAAAGTTTTAACCAACAGTTTCTGGGGTTTCATAACTTCATTGGTACCGGTTGTCAAAGCCAGAAAAGTGAAATATTTTGGTTTTTTTTTTAATCGCTAATAAATATTTGAACACAGCAAACACTACAGCACCTTAAAACATTACAAAACACACCCTTTCTTAACATATCATTCTTGGATATACGTAGTTCTGGCAATAAAAATAGTGCTTTTGCTGCCCCTTTATATTTCTCCATTACACTCACTGGATTCAATTTAACTTGACAAACTAAAGTTCTGTTTTAAGTACAGGAAAGCCAGTGTGCAGTACTTGCCCTCAGTTTCATCTACATTCGCATTTCATCCTAAATGCAGGACCAAGAAAGGTATAGGTAAAGTGGTGCATTTATATAGCGATAGTATTGTATGGCGATTGCCATTTGGTTTTGTATGATTTTCTAATTAATTGGTCGTGTACTAGCCTTCCAGCAGACTCAGTCACCTACTTTACCAAGGGAAATGTGGTAATGTGGACATGTCTCCGGTTTGATGGAGACACCGTTTGTTCACCAATCTCCCATCTGCAAAATACATTAAACTGGGTGCCAGAGCAAAGAATCCGACAAATTCAAAAATAGATCTGAACAAACCTGTCGGTCTCATTGCCTGGATCATAGTGATGGTGTTTTTTCCAGCATCTTTTGATCTACAGAGGACATATCCAACGTAAATACTTTTTGACTAAAAAGAGAGGGAACGTGGGAAAGTTTACTTGAAATATATATTTTTTCTACTCCCAGTGTGATAAAGACGTAAATAAAGATTTGTACTTTGGATCATATCAGAATAAGAAGTTTGGACTCAGATTTGGGGTTACATGTATTTGTATGGCAAGCTAATTTGATCGGCAATATGCTATCCCAACAAAAGCATCTGTTGCAATAAATACAGGATTTACCTTTTAACTGACCTATTTGAAGTAGATGACCCATAGAGAATGGTGTCACATGGGTCATATATGTCACCATGGTTACGCCACAGGAAAGCATGCTTCATTCCCATAACACCCGTTTCTGTGCCCTTGTCCAGTCTCAGGTAAGCTGGAATGACCCTTGTCTCGTACGGAAAGTCAAGATACCATTGACTGATAAGCAGAGGATCAGAATTGACACGATAGCTTTCAACTAGCTGTATTGATACAACCGTAAACAGCAAGTGGATAGGTGCTGTTCTGGTAATCCATCAGTTTATCATGGCCGTGAAGGGAATGCACCCAACTGATGCCTTTAGTTATGAAATGGCCTTTGGTCAAGCTTTCTTTGTCTCAACAGCCCGTGCCTTCCAGGCATTCTTGATCCAATTCATACATGACTGCATGCACCAAAGTGTGTATGCGTGTCTTGCAAGCAGCAAATTCCCGGTCTTCATATTCGGAAGTTTTTATAAAGTTGCTTATCTCTATCAGGAACCCGTTATTGGAGCCGTGCTCTGTGGGTTAATCCCTGCCCCCGTTGGCGAATCGTGTAAATAAATAAAATAAAATAAATACCCATATGGCTTTTTCCTTGTGCATTCTTTCAATCTTTCCTGAATATTCTCTTCCAATTTCTCTAAGAACAACATTGTCTCTTCCTTCTCCCATGTTCTCCCTCTCTTCTTCTCTGCCATCTTTGTTAGACACGTTTTAAACTACCTCATCGAGGTAGTTTAGTTAAGCATGTTTAAAGGGAAACTATGGTCAAAATGAACTTAGTCTTAAAATCAAGTCTAACGTCTAATAAACTAAAAAATACCACTTATTTGCACTTGCCTGTCAATGTAGCTGCAAACGAAAGCTTTGAAATCAGCAAAATTGGCTAACTTCCACCACTACTTTCCGCCATCTTGTTTCTGCACGTTAAAGCGAGGCTGCTGATGTCACAAGAGGGAACAACGCAAGGCGCGAGAATCAAAACAAGAAAAATGACGCAAACAACAGTATTTAGAGCTCAATTCTGCCAGAGCTCCAAATGAACTGTTAGCCGATGGTTTCCTGTATTGCCACTTATTATGGCAATTAATTCGCGAAAGATGAGAAAAGATCTCAAACTCCGAATTTCCAAACTCCGAAGGATAGAAACTTTCGGGTATGCTCTGACAACTCTGACCACTTCACCAAGGAAAGTTTGAGAGGGTTGAATGAAATAGTTTTTTGCTTGAGTTAAGTTTCGTTGGCTTTTCACTGTCTTAAGACATGATCTTGAAGCCTAGAACTTGTTTTGGTTTTACATTTACAGGAAGAACTGCTCAACAAAAAACCTGGAAAGAGTAAACTGAAGCCAGATGACTTCCCAAAAAATTTTAAATATGCTGAAACAAAACAAGGAAAATGAAGCCGTAGTAGTTTTGACTGGGCGGATCGAAATGCGAAACACCAGGTAAATTGAGAAAGTTACTGCTTTTACTGTCAAAGCTGGTTATGAAGTTTCAAATACAAAGCTGAACAATGCTATAATATGTAAATTCATGAAATGGGTCGAAAGCCCAAAGAGTCATGTACATTTCATTTCATTTACTTTGATTATGCTTGTCAGATCGTCCGCAAGTGCCACATTTTTAATTAAAAATGATTACATAAAACAAAAATTACAATCACTTGTAATAATGAAATCTACAACATTTCTTGTCTTTTAGTTATAGCTTCTTATAGGCTGTGGTCACACTTGAACCCCTGAGTCATACCAAGCACAATTTTTTGGAGAGTTTACTTTTGTTGTGCTTGGCTGAATGCGTGTTAACGAATGACGAGCTGTCATTGGAGTGCTAGATGTTAAAAATAGATAACATATCATTCAGATTCAGAGCATGCAACAAATAATCATGGAGGGACCCAAGAAGCAAACGTTTCTTTTTTCTCATATTCTTAATTCAGCGACTCTCTTCATTGAGGGAAAAGTGAAATAGGCGAAGGAGACGTATTATAAAGTTTGCTATATTGAACAGAATGCAAAGTCGTAGGCCGATAGCAAATTTCTCTGATTGACAGATCTGTCACGGTTTGTTTGCGTAGCATTCTCCAAGCGTGGTCTCGACCTTACTTGAAGCAGACGTCAGTCCGTTTGAAGTTTTGAACGTGCATCAGGTGCTGGAGCTTTGTTTAAAATTGGAGGTCACACTGAAAGTATAAGCAGATGGTAGCAATGGCAATAATGAAAGTATACTTTCGTTGGGCCAAGTGTGACCACGGCCATAGAGTGAATGAGTTAAACATGATACTGTCACTGAGTGTATTGAACTGACGTCGGAGGAGTCAAACAGTGAGTGACCCATGGCCATTGTTATTGATCCCAAAGTTCAAGAGCCGAAACAAAACAGTGCATGTTGAAAATAGACACTCGGACTGAAACAGCTTTGATTTTAAACTCTACGAATTTGATTAATAACGAATCAGCATTCAGTTGTGTTCTTCCAGGGAAGTACAAGTAAATGTACAAGACACGTGCATTCGGGTCTAGGTATTCTTTTCGTATTGTCCAAACCACGCTAAACAGAATAACCCTTATGTTGCCTTTTCCAGGCTTATTATAGGTCTACCATGTAAACTAACGGTTTGCTGCCAAACGAAAGGTTGTGATCCTATAAAACAGATGTAAACACATACGTGACCACACGTTTAGAAACATTGCGTGATTTTAATACAAAAAGAAAAAACAAATCGTCTTGCATATTAATTGATTTAAAACATTGCGTTGTTTGCAAAATAACTTTTCCTCCATTCTAAATATAATATATTAACTGTATCTAGATAGTATAGATATTTGATTCTTTGGAAAATTCCGTAAAAATCAAATAGGTTGGTTTATTCAAAACTGATGCAGCTGAACAAGCTGCACATGTCTAAACACAGACAATAAATTTATTCGGCATATTGTATTTTGGAGATTGTTCAAGTACTGGTGATCATTTTATTGTTGTCAATTCAGTTTATCTTGGAAGGTGACCACGCTGATACACCAAAGTTTATTCTTATACGCACTTCATGGAAGCTTGCTTTTGGAAACACGTAAACTTCCACCGTCGGTTCAGAAAAAAAAATTCTGTGGCTTGTCTTGAAACGGTTCGCTTCTCGTTTGGTAGAACCGATCAAGACTCTTAAGGCATTTCTTAAGATGCTGATTGCACATACGTTTCCATGATCAGTAATACAGTAAGTTGATGTCATTGCCTGAAGATCAGTTGTCGTCAATGCAGTACAACTGAGCTGACAGTATTCATAACGATCTTAAACAACGTTACCATAAGTTTAAACTGAACAGACAACTATGATGTCACTAAAATAAAAGGAGGTAACCAGTAAAGTTTGGCCGCTGAGCACTACAGTACTTACCCACTTATAAGAACCTAGATTTTTAGGACCTGTTAACCTAAAAATATCAATTTAGATCCCCTTTATATAAGAACCTATTTATCTTAAAATTTGAAACTGGTAATAATAATAATAATAATATTTTATAAACTAATTGCGATTCTGAGCCGTCAATACCACATTATATTGTGGCTAGTTGGGAGAAAATATATTCCGTATT
>JAOBYH010507706.1:0-14960 GCA_025403525.1 Umimayanthus kanabou | reverse complement strand
TCTGGATAAAATGAAGTCAGACAAATCACAAAAGTTGTCAATCTCAGTATCAATTCACTCGAATTTTGTAAATATCTCTTTTAAAAAAACTTTGGTTTTGTTTTGTTTTGGTCTTTGCTGATGTCTACTAATTATTCACTGTTGTTTACCATTTTAAATTATAAACAACTAAAATTAACAAATAGACTGAATAGTGAGAAAGAGCCTAAAAAATATTAATAATAGCTATGAGCCAAGGTGTATGATTAACTTTAAGTTTGAAGATAAAGCAGTCGAGAAACCCATGTTATAATTTGAAAATTTAAACATGTATGGGTGTAAACAACTCTTGGCGACTTACACGGGTTTCAACATAGCAGTGAATGGCGGCAATGATCTGTTTCGCGAAAGTGTTTCCCTAATCGACTTTATAAAAGTTCGTACAGTTTTTGAGTTTTGCTTATGAGTTACGTTTTCCCCCCGTGTTATGGCTGGCAACTTCTCACTGCTCATTTTTGTGCCTTTATATCTCACTCTTAAATGGCCGCCAGCGTTCGAGTTTATCTTCAAGTTCAAGTTTAAAAGCGGTCATTACAAGAATTTACTCAAACCGCACCGCAGATTGATCGCCAAGTGCTAAATAATACTTCTTCATACAGCTTTTGAGTTTTCATGTTTTTCCTCCTTGTTCTGTCTGGTAACTTCTCACTGCTCAGTCTTGTGCCTTTACAGACCTACCAAGACACATGCCTTGAGCGTGTGTCACACGCCTCCGAATAACTTCACACACCATACTTAAATTCTCTGTTACTTTAGTTGAGTTGAATCACACGCCCAGCAATTTTCTAATCTTGGCATCTCTGTCTTTATGTCTCGCTCTTAAATGGCCGCCAGCGTTTGAGTTTATCTTCAAGTTCAAGTTCAAAAGCGGTCATTACAAGGATTTTCTCAATCAATCGCCATGTGCTAAATAATACTTCTAGCATAAACTCCATGCAAAGATGTCGTCTCTTCTTCAGAATCGCTTTGCACAACACGTGACTGGACCGTGCAGGAATGCGAGGCTCGAATACAAGCACATACGTACGTACGTACCACCCAAACCAATCTGGCTTGCAAGCGACCACAGGGAACCCATCTGAAATATGTCGCTGCTCACTTCGCTCGCAGCAATAAATGGTTTGGATCAGGGGAAAATATGCCATTCCAGTGGCTGAGTGCTGATTGATCCACCATAGCCCTGTGCGTTAAAAATACAAATTGGAGTTAGCTTAGTATTAATTTAGATTTAGATTCATCGGCCATAATCGACTAGACACACCAGATTAACACTTGTATGGCTAAAATTTGGTATATTTTGGTTTATATAGGGCCATGATTTAGCTCAGCTTTTGGATCCCGGAGTTCCCCCTCTAGGGCCATTCCTTCCTTTTTTGAAAAATATAATTGTCCCACAATGCATAATTTTGAAAACAGTCACAAGCCCCACTCAATGTAACAATATAAATATCTACTTAAAGCATTCTGCAAGGCCTCAATGCTTTTACATGATTAAAAAGCCTATGGAATTTACAGTTTTACAGACAATAAATTCATAACCTAATGATACCAAATTTTAAAAATAACAAACCAATAACTTAAAACTAATGATTAATTAGTTGGTTAATGTAGACTTGTCCTTGCAGTTAAAGGTTTTAACGAACCCTGTCATCCCTGCCTGGATTAGTGCAAGCTGTAATATTATGTATTGGCAGTATGTGTTGATAAGATAAGATTAGGTTACTTTTCATATATTAAAAGTTCCTAATTGTCAACATAATTACCAGTATGCTTGTTTTGCAACACTGAACAGTCATACCGTATTTATTCAATTAAACACCTCCCTTGAATAAACGCTACACCCATGATGTGGCACTTATTTAGTTTTAATATATACAAATTCTCAAAAAGTGAAAGCAACTTCAATCTATAAAAAAAAACAATCCAGTTTGCTCATGCAGAGTAATTTATTTTTCCTTGATTACACTTGAACTGAGGACTGAATAAAATGAAATAACTTTCAATCTAAATCACTTACATGAAATTAAATGGATGTGTTGAAATTAAAAATTCTCGAATCAGAAAAAAATTTAATAAATGCTGCAATGCATTTAATCAAATAAATATATGGTATGTATCTTATATCACACTAATTGTAACTCATTGACTGGTAAGACTCGAGATTGTTCTGTGTTGTGTTATGTAAGTATTGTGGTGATGATTGTGATGATGAAAAGAAGGGCCAAATGATAAATATTTGAGGTGGTAATTTTACAACTTCCACCTCTTTTGTTTCTTGTTGATAGACATACAAAGAAACAAATTCAAACCAAACTATGTAGCTATGTTTTTAAGAACCCCTTTGAAAATCATGTTAATGAATATGGCCTCCCAATGAAACATTAGTTATGAATACAACTAAGGAATATATAATTTTGTAAGTTCACATGTACAAACTATGGAGTTGAACACTGAAAAACGAGGAATGACCTTTTTAACTTAGTTGTTTTCAATTAGGTTGATGCATTTTAGTTGCCACAATGGGTTACGATCTTCAGAGGTTCCCAGGTGGAGTGGACTCCGTGGATGAGGAACTTATTTGTACCATCTGTGGTGGAGTGTTGGAGGACCCCTTGCAAGCCCCAGCTTGCGAGCATCCTTTCTGTGCAGCATGTATACATGAATGGTTGAATCACCAGCAGACATGCCCGGTAGACCGGCGCAGTCTGACACCATTGCAACTGAAACAAGTGCCAAGAATATTGAAGAACTTACTATCTAAACTGCACATTTCATGTGATAATGCATCATTTGGCTGTTCAGCTGTCATGAGATTAGACTCCTTGCAAACGCATTTATCACAGTGTGAATATAACCCCAAGAGACCAGTTTCATGTGAAAAGGGGTGTGGGCTCGTCGTTCCCTTTGATGAAATGCCACAGCATAACTGTGTACGAGAATTAAACAGCATTATTCAAAACCAGAACATCAAGGTAGCAGAACTTCAGGCCCAGATTGATGATCAAAGGCAGCAACTTAACGAGCAGAAGCGTGAAATGCAGATTTTGAAAGATATGATGAGAACAATGAGATTAATCAACATACCGCCAATGCCATTGCTCCAACCGCCTGTCACTCCAGCTAGTAGTTATGACGATGAGGTACGTCACTGGCTTTCACAGTTGTCACCAGCAAGAGTGACACGTTGGGGCGGTATGATATCAACTCCTGATGCCGTGCTTCAAGCAGTTATTCGAAGAGCACTAGCTGACAGTGGGTGTCCATCTGGGATTTTGAATGAACTGATGGAGGACGCCCATGAGCGCAAATGGCCGCCTGGATTGAGTACCCTTGAAACTAGACAGCTTAATCGCCGTCGCTATGAGCAGTATGTTTGCCGGCGTATTCCTGGCAAACAGGCAGTCGTGATAATGGCTTGTGAGAACGAACACATGGGTGAAAATATGACCATGGAACCAGGCCTTGTTATGATCTTTGCTCATGGCATTGAATAGTTGTTGAGCACTGTGTGTAAATGCATATTGACTCAGAGTGATATTCAAGTAGTTTTGTATATTAAATATTACATAATTGTTCTTTTCAGAAGTGTTCATATATTTGATTTTTTTCCTTTTACTGTGTCAAACTTGAAAGTTCTTGAATTTTTTGATAACTCTGAACTTTCCAATAGAACATCAAAATTTCAAAAGTAAAACCGAACCAGATCATTGGTTGTACTCAAGATTTAAAACTGACAAAATGAATAGTTATTGTATATAGGTTTTCAACAACTCTTTCAAAAGTCAGGACATTCTTCAATTTTGCAAAATTGTCATCCTGACAAAAGTTAATAGTCTGGATGTATTTCTATTTTCTTAAAGCTTGTAAGGTTCAGAATTAAGCCTTTACCACTGATAGTCGGGCAGAGCAGTTCACAGTTCTGACTGCTTAGTTGTAGTGTATGGGCTAACAGGGGTTTTGGTCCCAAAACCTGTTTTGGAAGAACAGCAAAAATGTTTAGGGGGAATTATGTCACTAGAGGCATTTTAGGGGAAACTAGAAATAACATAAAATAGAAAGGACAAGGAGCACAAGTTGACCCAAAAAATGAGAAGTCAGTGTTTTTCCATTTTTTTTTTTTTTGGGGGGGGGGGTCAACCTTTGTTGCAACAAGGTACCACTCAAAAAGCAATAATTGTCGAACTTGTCGTTCCCCAGATACATGTACAAAAGGGTCAGTTTCTTGGCTGTCCAATACATGACTATTGTTTTCCAAAACTAGTTCCTTTCAGTTTTACTCAAAGTAGATTGAATTTGACAAAGAAACCTTTTTAACAAACAGAACTGCCAAAGACCGTTAGTACTTTAGTATGGTAGATAGTAGTTTATCCTCAAGCCAATTGCACCACTAAATTCACGTCAGCTCTCACAACTGTAATCTATTTCAATCTTTAAGGCAGTATTGTACTTGAACTGCTTTGGTAATTTAAATTATTTAAAATGTCTTGTGCAACCTTGTTGTGAAGCTGCCCTTTGAAGGTTTGACCAAAGAAAGGTGGTCAGTTTTGATCTGGTCACGATATTGAGGTGGTTGAGATAGTGTACTCAAAGTAGTAAGAGTGACTGTGGATTTGTGCGTAGTTACATAGTTTCGTACACTCTGTAACGTGTCATCTGAAAATCAAGGCCATAATCTCCTTGTCCAGGGGTGTATGATCTTTGCCCGTATGCCTGGCTGCATGAGAGGAATTAGTATGTCAGTGACAGACCCAGCGGCCCAGGTACCTTTCTTTTAAGATTGTACTCTCTGTAAGAGGGAAGTTGTGGGCTCGTGAAAGTAAGCCCTTTCCTAAACAAAGTGGCTCATAAGGCTGACATTTACCGCCATTTCTAGTAACAAGGCAGCGAATCAACTTTAAATATGCCCATCATGATCAATATCCCAGAAAATTGGTTTTCTAAGAGATTTTAGCTTCTGACATCGCTGTAGAAATGCACCTAAACCGGCCTGGTCGAGGGTTGAACTTTGGGCGACCTTCTTTCGCCACATCGTCCGTGGACAGGGACGTCAAGCCGTTGGTCTAGTCTCGATGTTCTATCGGGGGACTTAAAAGAACCCACACACTTGTCGATAGGAGTAGGCTAATGCCGGTGTTGTGGTCGGCCATGAGGGCCACATGGGAGAGTAAATCCTATGGATGTAAATGTGTTACCCTCAATAAATAAAGTGTCTTTACTTTACTTTACTTTAAAACTTCAAATTATGTAGATAGACATGTTTTCCCGGAAACTATTTGGGATTCCACTATCTGAAATTGCTAGAAATGCGACTAAAATTTAAAATAGTGTAAATATGTGTATAAAGAAAAATGCACACAAAAAAGCGGCCGAAGTACATGATCGATTTACAGTCCCAAACTAGATAACGAAGGTAAGAAATTTATCAAGATTTACCTTTTTCAAAAAAAAGGTAAATTTGGGGATACCATCCTGAGGAGTAAAAACGGCGCTTAAACTGAAGTGTATTGTATTCGTTTCACGGCGCGAGTGTTGATATTTATAAATTACTTTCCTATGCAGTCAACCGACGGGAGGGGTGACAGTTCGTTGTTGATATCCAGAGGCCGCAAAGTTTTACAAGCTTTCTGTATTTCTTGGAAAGGACGCTGGCAAACAAACGATATCAGTAAATGAGTAATTGCATCCAACTTGTGGTAGAATCTTCACTTTGAACTTAAGAATTTAAACACTAACGCTTTCAATAAAAAGGCGAATTAACCTTTTTTGAGGCTTTTTAAGCAAGAAAAGAACAAATAACTTCGCATTGACTGGATCCCAAGGCCTCGTGATTAGCATGGTTGTGAAATCAAGCGGCAGGTTTAGAGCCGGCAGGTCACGGTCTGGCTAAGTTGCACGTGACTTAAACAACTCCAAATTGAGCGATGCTATAGTGAAAGAGGGACGATAAGTAAAAATTAAACTTTGCGAATATAGATTTGACTCCACTCAACTCCACCGAGAAGTAAAAACGCATCCATGGGAGATCTGTTTGAGTCAAGATTAAGTTTATTATTACAATATTTAACCATCGGTGCATTTACAGTTAAAAAGATAGGCTCGCTAGTGATATAAGATTTATTTGGACCATTCTGAAATTTACAATCGTTGAGGTAGTCTGCCGGATAGAAAGACAGTTTTTAAAAAAGAAACAACGAGACTTATTATGTAGTTCCAGAAAATATCCCCCCTCCCCACGGAAGGAATCGGAAATTCCTGGGGGAAGGAGGGGGGTCTGACGGCTAGGAAATTCCTGGGGGGAGGGGAGTGAAAAAAAAGTCAAATTTCCCGGCCGGGGGTGTAGAGATAAACTTGCAGAAAATGTTCGGGAGTCAATTGACACCTTAGAAACCGTGCCAATGAAAGCAGTAGAACAGAAAAAAGGACCGAAAGAAAACGGTAAGAGGAAATTTGATCAACGGAAGTCACGGAGAAAGAGGAAAACGTCCGCTCTAACAGTAAACGGGTGCAATTTCGCGTGATATTTTTTCGCTTAGCGAATATAGTTACACTTTATAGATACGAAAGAAGCTCGATCTTCAATTTGTAAATACTTGTTTAAAAAAATGATTCGCAAATGTAATTCTATTTTTCTTTTTAGATTTGGAAATTATCGTTGTTTGATATGCAAAAGGAAAGAGAGAATTCAGTAGCCTGCGCCGCAGACTATCTAATCTGTTGGTTTACACAGTCTGCGTATTAGTGCACGATATCTTGTTTCAAATCACGCTGAGTCGCATGGATATATGTAGTCGCTTCTGATTGGCTTGTTTCTGCTTTGTTTCTTAAGGCCCATATAAACGGACGCAACATTGTTGGGCCAAACATGTGCGTCCGTTTGCATGGAGCCACAACAATGTTGGCACTTGTTGTGTATAGTTTGAAACCGGTCAAACTTTTAGGCCCATGCAAACGGACGCAACATTGTTGGCAAAAAAACCCCAACAACACGCAACAATGTTGTGACTTGTTGCGTCCGTTTGCATGGGCCTTTACGCGCTTCGTAATTGGTCTCATGCAAATCTCGTGACGATTAGAAGATAAGGATTAGACCAATTATAAAGCGCGTAAGAAACAAGACAGAAACAAGCCAATCAGAAGCGACTACATATATCCTTGCGACTCAGCGGGATTTGAAACAAGATATCGTGCACTAATACGCAGACGGTTAAAACCACTGTTTGACACAAGCAAACCGGCTGCAACGCAGGCAAGAATTCAGTTTTGTCTTTGTGGTATGACACTTTTAAATAAGCGCCGCCCTCAAATAAGCGCCGCACCGGAGACACGAAAAATTAAATAAACGCCGCAGCCTTTTTCGAGAAAATACGGTGTCTGTGTTTAATTAACTCTACAGGTGATGTCGAACTGATTTTTGGGGGAAAAAATATGTAAAGCATTCAAATTTTTTTTGATAGAGAAGGTCCTGTATTTGCTTGAAAAGGTCCTGGAAAAGTCCTTGAGTTTCGTATCCAGTAAACAGTGGCAACCCTGTTTCATATCAAATAAAGTGCTTGGTCTCTACAAACATCGAAAGAGGTACGCAAAAGTTGCTCTGATGAAAAAGGTGATGGAGCTGGCCTGATGTGCTTTACATGGGCGAGCATAACCTGAGAATAACAAGAAGACGTCTCTTGACGATTAAACCAAGCAAGTTTCTTTTATTCCAAGAAGAGTATATAAAGCTGAATGAGATATAAAACATCCATTGCAACTTTGCTTCTAAAGTTGTAGAAGATGGAAAGGTGAGCGTTCAGTTGCGGTTATCAACAACTGTGGATTCTTGGTTGTCCGTTCAAGCCTAATTGCCTTTGAACAAGTAGAAAACGGTGTTTTATATTTTACGGATTTGCAAGAATCTGTCTTTCTCATCTCTGTCAGTGTGTTGCACTTAAGAGCCTTGCTTTGGTGATTAGAGGAAGGCAACTGTACGGGGTTTTTTGGTATTTGGAAAACAGTATCAGTTAAGCCAATGTGTTGTTTTTGGAGAGGCGTACTTGAAGGCCTGTATATTGTGTGCGATCATAAGGTAGATTTGTTGGTTTTGTTGTATCATGGCACTGCAGTTCTAGTTTGTAACTATAGCACTTGGAGAGACAACGACATTCTGAGGTAATTGTTGGGTTTAATTTGTATGTTTTCATATCAATCTTTTTTTCAACTGAATTTGTTCAACTTTTAAACCTAAAGTTTGAGTGTTTATCCGACAAACAAATTTCAAAACGACTTTCCCCTACATTGGTTATGGTTTTTAAGACAACTCGTCCGACTAGTTCTTGTAACTCCACACTTCCACAGGGAACATTTTAGCTCGATTATATTGTCCTTCATTTGTTTTGGGTTTCCTGCTCCTATGACCCACAGGGAGACCAGCCCTAGTTTGGTCACGGTTATCCACCGCACTCCCAGCGCGCGACCTCTGGCTGCCCGCTCTCGAGCGTGTGCTGTCGCTCCGAGACCTCGTGGTTGCTGATCTAGAACGTGTGCTATCAGATCGCGGTCTTGTTCTTCTTTGAGTATTTGTTAGTTTGTCTATACTTTTGAATAGTTTCTCCATTTTTGATCTTGTTTCCTTTTCGTGTTCCTCCTAAAAATAAATAGATTTATAAGTCGAGTTGTACTGGCAAAAAAAAAACTAAAAAAATGTTTGATTAATGTGCACTATCAACAGTTCGTCATCACTGCATCTTAAAAATTTTGTGATAGCAAAGTGCAGGATAAAATTGCAAAAGTAACGAGGCTTGATACTTTGGGGTTTACTTGTCCTTGTGGGTCGATTTGGGGAGTCTTTAAATTCTGGGGGTCGTTGTTTGCGGGGGTTGTTACATACAGAGATTCCTGCTCTTTGGGAATGTTGCATTCGAGGGGCCACATTTTTGTAGGAAACCTTATATTCGGGAATTGCTCTATCCGGGGGATCGTTACATTCGAGAAAATTGCTGCGTTAGGGGAAATGTTGCATTGAGATCTCACTACTTTCAGGGGGTCGTTACATTCGGGTGGTTGTTATTTTCAGGCTATCAGGAAGTCGTTAAATTCTGGGGTTTTACTCTGTAGGGAGTCGTTACAATCTCGGATTTGCTACTTTTAGTTAGTCGTTACATTCGTGGGTCATTATTGTCATCTTTGAGGGGTCACTCCTTTTGGAAGGTTGCTACGTTTGGGGGTCGTTGCATTGTGGGGATTACTTCTTTCAGGGAATCTTTACATTCGTGGGATCACTACTTTTACTGAGGGGAATGTTACATTCGAATAACGTTACACCTGGGTAAATGCTGCATTCGGGCCTTGTTACTTTCGGACGGTTGCCATTTTTGCGGGGTCATTACATTCAGGGGATTGCTGTCGTCAGAGAATTGTCTCATTCGAGGTGTTTGCTACTTTCGGGGGGTCGCTCCTCTTGTGAGAATTAATTTTTTGGGGGGGTGGGATTAATTTATTTTTCCCATGAAACGACTGCGTGTGCTTCCTTTGGTGTAAGCAAACTGATTAAGCTTTTCAAGACCGAAAAAAGAAATCTCTTTAATGAAAAAGAGAGTGGGGAGAAAGGGATAAGTCGGCGTACTCTCTTCTTTTACTGTCTTGCCTCCAGTTCACTATCACTTGCCTCATTCGCCATATGGTGTTATCATGGTTACTACCGGAGCTACTTGCAACGAACGCGAGTTTTATACTTCACTTGTAGTTTTACCTGTGAAACGACATTTCGAGTCTGGAGCTTTTTCCCCGACACCAATAAAGAGCCGGCATCACTTCCTGTCACTACGTGAAGGCCTTTTCCTCTTGCGGCAGTCACGCTCTTGGCACGTGCTGGAACGTGTGTGCACACTTTGTGCTCCGTATGTTGTTTTTCTCTTGCAGCTGCTGCGGGCACGCTCTTAACACGTGAAGGTTTGTACCCAGGAGCCATATTCTTTGACTGTTGTTTGTTCTCCGCGGACGGCGTAATCACGCTTGCAGCACGTGATGGCGCGTAGCTTTTGGTGCATTCCTGGACTCTTTTTGAGGGCAAAGACTCGCACAGCGCGACCTCAGGAGCCGTATTCTTTGTGCGCGTGCGTTGTGTATCTGCGGCTGGCGCCCGCACACTCTCTACCCGTGACGACACGTGACGTGAAACATGCTGTCGAGGGTCTCGTTCAGAAATAAGTTTTGAGGTCTTTCCTCCTCGTAGCGGAAAAGGCTTTACATCACGTGTGCTGTAAATAATCCTCATTGGAGGTACCGGAGAGAAGTTATAGATGCTCGTAACCTGCAGGTAGAAATCCGTTGAACATAGCGTAAGTTAAATTTATAAATTTCGAAAAATCCACCAAATAAAATGTTTATTGCTTTAGAAAGAAAACTGAAAAAAATATGCCTGAAGTAGGCCTATTTGATTAGTCTGAAAGAGGTTCTAACTGCGGGTTCAAACAAGCACCAGAGTCGATGGTGCACTCATGCACTCTCATCGACTCTCGGGCGATCTCATCAACTTGGAACATGTTAGTTCAAAATTTCGATGAGAGTTTCACACGTTTGTTGAGCGATTCTTGTCAACTCTCATACAACTCTCATCCTCGTCTGACCACGCGCTGGAGAGTCACTTGAACAATACTCTCATCCAACTCTCATACAACTTGCACGCTCGTTGAAACGGGCTTAAAGGCGCTTTCCATTTCCTTTTATCTGGCTCTCCTACCATTCAGGTCTCAAGTATAATGCGACAACTGTCGGAACCGCTGGGATTTCCCCTCATTGGTTGGCTTTGGCGAAGGACGCTATCATTGCTGGTTCAGAATAGAAACTGTTCTGGCTCTGACAAGGTTTGTCCGAAAAATATGGCTTTCTGAGAGAAATCTTGCAAATTTGGCCCAATCAATGTTTGTCTTATCAGTTGGCGGCGATTAAGGGTTGATTGTTTTAGAAAGAAAACTAAAAAAACAATATGCATGGAGTGGTGCCATTTGATTGTTTTTTGGAGGTTCTAAAGGTGCATGCCTTTCATTTGGATTTATCTGACTGGATGGTCGTTAGCATTGCCATTACAAAGCAGAAACTGTTCTGGCACTAAGAGTTCCGACGATGTTTGTCAAAACAATTTGGCTTTTTTGAGAAATCTTACAAGCAAACAGTGTGTTTGATCTCTGCCTGCCAACCAACGGGGGGATCCCAGGTTCCATCGCCACACCGTCCGTGGACAGGGACGTTCAGTCGTTGGTCTAGTCTCGTTTAGAGAACCCACACACTCGAAAAGTGTAACCCAGGCCACATGGGAGAGTACATCCTATGGGTGTAAATGCATTACCCTCGATAAAGTTTTTACCCAATTTTTAGTAACTTGGGATTGGCGACGATGTCTGTTTCAAAAAATAACTGGTTTAGAGGTCAAGACTTGTCCACCTAAGCCCTGAAACATTAGTTAAGGCAATAATTTTTACAACCTCAAAAGGAACAATGAAAATTGGAACCAATTTTAGAAACCTTGGACCTGAAATTTGTAAATTTTGTTCCAATTGGTGTTTGACCGTAAGAATTGACTTTTGACGGATTTTGTGATTGACGAAAGAAAGTTGAATGTTTTATGGTTTGAACATGAACCTTGGTTTTGTTCTTCCCACTACTAACGGCCTAATCCAGTTACCTCGGGCGGCCGACCAGACCTGACGAATAGAAAGTGCCCTGTGAACTATAACTCCGATAAGTACATGGTTCACTTTTCAAACATTTTTGTTATACCTTTACACTGATGCAGTTCTAGAAAATGCCGCGGCGAAAAATTCCAAACTGGAGTCGCAGACAGTCGTTGGCTTGCAAATCTTGCAAGCTGGTCACTTTTGCTTTCATTGTTTAATTTTAAAAATATTAGCGTAAAATTACACCTTCTTCAAACCAGGGCTATCTATTTTTATTTAGTCTGAAAAGGTCACTCTGTGATTGCTTTTAGTTAATGTGGTTTGATGAGGAGCGGCGGGGTTGGATTGGAGAAATGAGTTGCTTGCAAAGTTATTTATTCGCTTACTCTTTTTCTTTACAACTTCGTGTAATGCAACTTCATTTTCTTATGCCACGTGCCTGAAGTAAGGATTATTTGCCGGAGCGCCAGATGTAGTTTTGACCCATTTCTCACCACTGACTGTGCAATCTGTTTACTCACCGGTTTTCTCGATGTAGTTTTGTGCGGGTCCAGTTTGTCCTTACTAAGTATGGCATCCCTGGCTACATCAGCCCCTCGCCCGCGTCTTCCAACGTCCACCTTAGCTCGGACACCAGGTTTAGTAGATACCACTTTTGAATCAGTTTGTTTGTCAGTTTGTAAGTGACATGTATTTGTAGTAGTTGCCATTCTGCTGGGAACATGGTTTCTTTCTGTATTTGTGAAGGTGTTTTCTGTGTGTTGGTCTCTTGTACGTTGTTCGCCTGTGTTGTAACTTGCTCTGGAATAGAGAACTCTGGGTTGCTCGAGAAGTTCAAGTTCTTCAACACTCGTCCCTCCATTAAGTAAAGTGTCCTCCTTTGCACCTTCTTCTGTCCAAGCTCCGTGATGTACATAAACACCAGCGCGCGTGTATTCCGAGTCAATAGTACTCACAGGCGTTGAGAATCTACCTCCAGGCTCAGCAGCAGAACTTGTTTCTGAATCGCCCGCGGGAAGGTTGTAACAGCTGGGCAGCGGTGAGTCGTTACGTCTTGAGAGTCGCTTTGACGGTGACGTGCAGAATGCCTCTCTACAAACAAACAACAAACAAAACAGACGACTGAAAATGTTTCCTAGAGTTCAATAGAGAATTTTAAAATTACTGCACCAACTGTAAATTTCAGAGTTTTCAGCCATAATAATAACAATAGTGATAATGTAACAGTAACAACAATAAAAATGTTCATTTGTGTCTTTTAGTTGTGTCAGAGTTTTCAGCTATAATAATAACAATAGTGATAATATAATAGCAAAAACAATAACAATAAAAACATTTATTTGATCAAAAACATCAGGACACTGGCCAATCTTGAAATATCTAGTAAATAAAAAACGTTTCAGCTGTACTACTTACAGAAAATAAGAATAAGAAAAACAACGACAACACAAAACAAAACAAACTACACATACATCTATATGTATTAAAGAAGTTAAACACACGAACTTGAAGAAGAAAGGTAATGACAAATGGACAGGAAGAGCTAGTTGTATAGACAGAAATTATAACCGTAATGAACCTAACTGATCAGATTATTTTTCAAGAAATACGACTGTCAACATTTTAGTTGCGTCGTTTTGCATCCCTAATTTCACACCAGTAAATTGTATACGAAGTTTGGTATAGTTCCTTTAGTATTAGGGAAAACATAGTATATTATAAACGAGCAGAGAGAGTCTCTGGAAAAGGGAATTTATGTTCAAAATCAGACGGCAATAGTAATTTGTATTGTGCTAAATTGTATAGGGCGATTAATCTTTGTTGGTTTTTTGTGTTTTGGTCGTTACATTAGGAGACAGAAAATCCTGAGCTTTGGGCTTTGCTATATATCATTTGTTAAGGGACAAATTACTGCAGGTTTATGAATTAGCTAGACATACTTTGACAACCACTTGAACTAGGTTTTAATCTTCTTTAGTTAAGTTGAAAAAATCCATCATCTCAGTTCACACAAATAGTAACCTTTTGTTGTCTAGATTCTTGTTACTGAATCCAGCGCTCACATTGCTTTATAATCCTTACCTTCTTCACTTGAAAATAAAACAAAGGTTTTTGTTCCAAGATTCTAACCAGCTCTGTTTGCACTGAGACCTTATAAATAGTTGAAAATGTTTTCCATATGAAATGGTTGCATCTGATTTGAATCATATTTGCTTAGGTCTTGACTTAGCTAAAAAAATTGCCAAAATGAAGTTTTCTCATATGGAGAGTGCAAATCTTGTCTGAGCGTATCTTGTTACTTTTTTCAACAACCAATAGAAATTTAGAAACTTTTGAATGCTCGACAGCATTATACAAGGTAAAGTCCTCAGAGAAAAAAATAACAGATACGCATGGGCAAAGAGATAGAGAAATAAAGATGTAGACGTTTATGGGCAAGTAGATTAAAGATCTCGGTTACCTGCTCCATCAAGCCACTGAGTAACTCCTTCCCACCAACAAGCAAAGAAAGAATTGTTCACAGTCAGTGGTCTCAATGTTTGAACACGTGACTTGTGACCTGATCAGCCTGCTCTAGATCGCTGGAAGTTGGTATCGACGATGCCTGGATTTTGGACAGAGATCCAAACTGGTTTACGAGGGGAGTGCAGGAGGCGATATATATCAGATTACACAGACTATCAAGTAAAGACGGGGGTGGGGCAACAACCTTCCAGCGATCTGGACAAGAACTGACCAGGTCAGAAGTTACTTGACCTGTCAAAACATTGAGACCATTAATCCATTGGCCTTTTGGCTAACAGTAACAATCATTACTTAATTAGCCGCCGTTGCCATGGTAACAAATACAAAAATGCAAGATGGCCGCCATGACCCGCCGCCTTGGATTTTCGATTTTTGAGATTTTGCTTAACATTTTGTTGAAAATAGATAGAAAACATTATTTACATGCCAAAACTACGAAATAATCAGAAGAGTATGAATAACTATGAGTTTTAATTATATTTTTTCAAAAAAATTGAAAGTTTGACAGCAAGGTCTATTTTCCCTCAATTAGTATGACCATCAATGTTGACGTCACTTAATTAGTGTCAAAATACGTTTCATTATCGAGAAACAGCTGTGCAAAAGCGTTTCGCAATAGACCATTTTGCTAATGCAAATTTTGCTAGATCCATTCCCTTGTGGGGGCTAAAAGTCATCACTCGGTCAAATTTTGGCTCATTAATTCAACAAAAACATTGCATTTAGCCCCCACGAAGGAATGGA
>JAOBYH010506595.1:0-14962 GCA_025403525.1 Umimayanthus kanabou | reverse complement strand
CCCCTTTCCCTTTCCCTTTTGCGCTTGCTACGCAGGCTAGCTATTGTTGTGGCAGTTTGGTCACAGGGTTATGACTTGTCCATGGCTGTGTGAGCCCATATTTGCCAGGTAATGAAAGTACATGTTGGTTTGTTAAACCTCCTACCTTCCTAACGTTTGACAGAGGAACATCTGTAAACAGTCCACCTGCAACTGTGAGAAGGTCCGTGTTCAATTTCTGTAAAATCTAAATCCTGATATAGTTTATGCCTTTATAAAGAATTGCACTTTTAACTGTTATCTACCCCTAATACAAAACCATCTCCTACTCTAGATGGCAGAGATTTTGCTGCAGCTGCATCTAAACTTTTTTTCCAGTGTGATCTGTAAATGTTATTAAAATGTTTTAAATTTTATATTGGGGGCTAGCTTTGCTGGCTCATCCAATATAACATCACTTTAAATTGTTACTTCTATTTTGTTTTTCCTTGTTTTTTTTTGTAAGCAGGAAGGATGGAAGTTTCTTAAATATAATAATATTATTGTTAGATTACGTTTGGCTTATGGATTCTTCCAAATCAGGAAGGTTTGGAACATCATAACGATTTCCATTCGTTTGCAAATCTCCTACCAACCAACTACTAACCTACGAAATATATAGGATGTCATGCCCCCCCAGTTTTTAAAATTTCAAGACAATTATTTTAGTGAGTTTAAGGACCCTAATTCCTCATAGTTTGCTACCTGAGTTAGTGAATAAAGTGATTTTCTTTGTTTTGCAGTGTGATGTTGGTTTCTTCTACGATGAACCTTGTAAGTTCAACTATATACTATATACTATACTCAATATCGCAGTAAAGTGTTGCTGACAGTAGTAACTATTGTTGGTTTTTCAATTTATACCAATAGCACACGCGGTGTTGAGGAAGTGGGTTCTCCTTACTGACCCTGATGACAAGATGGCGGGAGTCAAGGTAACGAATACGTGTTGCATCACTAGAGCCGTGTAACTGGAACTAAGTGATGTTAGTTGATGAATTAGAAGTCTATTTCGTGCGTGTCTATGTCTTCCTGTCCTTAGATATACACATATTATACATGTACTACATTGTATTTATTATGATTACATAATTTCAAACTGTAATTTCCTTTTCACCGGGTGTATGGGGGTTATGTTAATCCTATAGGTGCTGTCACCAACGCCCATTTTTGTTGTTGTTTCAATATATTTTAGTTTAACAATTTACAAGAATAAAAAAAAAAATATGTAGCTTCGGCTTTTGGATAATGCTCTTGCCTTGTTCACAGTGAGTATGACTGATTTACAACTGTGGAGGCTGTGGGGGTCTGGGTACTGTATTAATAAATTTTTCCACACGGGCTTTTAGACTCAACTGACAGTGTATTGGTTTCTTCAACTCGTATGACGTGGTGTGGCTTTTCACTATGACTGTGATGTAATTCTGGATGTAGTTCATTCTTGTAGAACGTTCAACCCAGTAGAATTAATTACAAGACCTACGATGTGATCGTTGAAAAACACGGAGGGTGGAATTGGAAAATGGTAAACTACCGAGTTTTCCTAAATTTAGTTCGAGGTTTTATTTATAAAAATGCTGGTGGTAAGTTTTTGGGAAGAGTTCTAAACATCAGCTATTTAAAGAATAGTCAGAGGATTAGAAAATTTTAAGTCTTATCCCAAGCATAGTCATATTATGTTATTGTTAGCACAGACATAATGTATGTACTTTTTGCATGTATAGATACACTTTGTTGGTAGTTGTTATTTAAATATATTGTTGTATATTTACGTGCGTACAGTATAACGATGTGGTATGTTTTCAAGAATATTTTAAATGTGTATGAATTCCTTGTTATGAATAACCGAAATTACATCATTTTGACAGGACGAGTTTGATGCAGTGAGTACATGCAACTGTCTTTAGCTACCTACATTAGTTATTTATGTCATTATCAATAAGTTATTGTTATTATTATTGTTATTATGTATTGTACATAGTGCAAATGCTATATATTACAAGCTTTGTACAAGTATACAATGTCCCATAGATATTAAGCTTGATATGTAAAATGCTTTTGATAAGAAAGGATGCAATTGTGAGCTCTTAGTTGCCAAGCAATTTTATTGCAAATTTACTGCGATTCGTTGGTAATAATATAAGAGAAATGTTTCTGTTGTCATTATATATTTCTTTTTTCTGAATCTTTCTGTCTCGGAATTACAACGGAATGTATCAGTATGTGCAAATATATAGGAAACATACGATTGGTTTCATGCAAAGCATGCATATAGTTTACAATAAGGTGCTTTATTATATGGCTGACTGATTTCGCGTGCTGTGATTGGTCAATTTCAGGTCCGTAAGTAGCCGTACGGACCTCAAGCTCTGTCAAAACGTCAAACGAATTCGTTCCTTTCCCGGAATGATCAACAAAGCCATATAATAAACATCTTATTAGCCTCGTTTGCTTGGTCCGTACGGCAAGTTATGGATCCTCGTTTTTTCCTTCCTTGTTTTCATGGCCCGCGTGCTTCGCGCTTGGGTCATAAAAGGAAGGAAAAAAACTCGGTCCATACAAAACTTGCCGTACGGACCTCGCACTCGGCTAATAAGAGGAATTTAGAACATAGTTGCCAATTTGTCGCTCCCTCTTCAGTATGACGCGAGAGTGCATCTATAACTCGATAGACGTACGCCCGCGCTTCTATATCGGAACATACGCAAATGAATCTAGGAAGATAGCTGAAACCAAAGGCTGGTTTTAAAATAGAATCTAAATGGAGAACGAACCAATTAAGGTGACAACCAAGAAATGGAAGAGAAGCGTCCGAAATTGTTAGGGAAATTAATGTATACTACGATGATTAGCGGCTCGCAAGGAACTCTTTTCTTTCTTACCGAATAAAATGGTAATCTTCTAAAAGAAATGGTGGTGCTAATAGCTGTGCGTCTATCGAGATATGGATGCACATGGGAAGTTGGGAGAGCACTCGAGAAGCTAGAGAAACACTCTACTAGCATTGTACCACTCAGTCGACCCTCTCATGCTGTTCCAATTTCCTGAGTGCATCCATAACTCGATGGACACACACTAATCATGGACCACTTCTTGTAAGTAGAAATGTATATAACTATAATTATAGTAAAATTCTTGTAATACGCGTAAAACGTATACATACACAAGTTTGGGTTACAATTGTTAGTTTTTTCAAGTATTCCTACATCGTGGGGCGGAACAATAACGCTTGTTGTTGCAAGGTTATATTTGTAGAAATAGATTATAAGGTGGTACACATCAATACTTTTTACTGAAAAAAGAGCTCTGTGTTTAGAATATAGAGATGTTTTGGCACTTTACAAAAGAGGGCCACTGCTGTCATTAAGGTTATATATTATTTTTATCTTAGTGATAACTGTTGCTGTCGGTGATACTAAGCTATTTAGCCGTTTATTAATTGAGAATTACGGTAGTATAATAATGTTTTGGCTATCGACAGGTGAGCAGTGCGTATATAAGTTATATACTGTTACTTAATGTTTGTAGAGTTTAGACTGACAAATATGGAATTTTACCAAAGGTTTCTTATTAAAAACAGCAACATCAGTTAGGGCCATTAGAGAAAATGAACGATTATGACAAATTGCAGCATTTCAGCAATATTTTGTCTAATCTTATTTACTACATGTATTGGGTTACCTGTGTGTTTTTTAGACAATCATGTGGTTTTCATAAATTTCTGATTTTATCTTGGAAACTACACGTATTTGCTCTGTACAACTGAAATTTGTATATTTCTGCAAAATGAAACTTCCAAATGTTGGTTTTATGATTCTATGAAATAACTTGTTGACCAGACGAAAAGCTTTCGCTACTGCATTCTTAGACATCAAGAGTTCGCATATTTTTCGTTTGCAGTCTCGACGCTTAACGGATAGTAAAAGTGTTTTTGCTCTTCAAGATAGCTTCTTTCAGCTTCAGAACTTGCTTAATTCAACTTTTTGCTTTGTTCTTATCATCGCTTTCTCCAGTGGCCCCAGTCAACGTTGTTATGCAATAGGTTTTGGTGGAAAAATGACTTTTGCTTTTTTGTGTAGAGCAAGGCTTGACTTATATAGAGGGTAATCTTAGTTTGCAACCTCCTTTAGCATTTGATTCACTAGTTGGCAACACTCGTAAACATTCTTGTAAATAATATTGTAACAAAGAAAATATCCTTATTTGACAAAGATAAAAGGTGCCTTTGTACACAGCTGTTCAAACAGGGTTTTTATGGAGACAGGCCTAAGGAATTTAGCTGCAAGGTTTTCGTTTATAGGACGATGACATTTCAAAAAGTTGCCGCTTGCTCGATGCTTGAATGAGCTTGATCCTGTCTGTTTTCCTAGAATACCCAAGTACTGAGTTAATTTCGCTGTACAGTTTGAAATTGAAGAACACTGTGATCGTAGAAACTAAGTTATCAGTGACTGGTTGGAAAGTAACGGTGGGTCTGTGTCTATTTCTTCACGGAAACTATAAGATATCTGACTCGTGTTTCTTTGTAAGTTGCGCCCCTTGTAGTTTAGTATTTTAGGTATTCTTACAACTTGGGCTTGTCTTCTTAGGGACCCTGTTTCACTTAGAAGTTGTTAAGTTACAAGTTGAAAGGGGCACTGTCTGGCCTAAAGATAGAAAATATATAACTAAAAGTAAAAATATTAAGAGTTTTTGCACTAGTTTTTAGCATGAAACAGACTGAAACAGGTTCAACTTCACTAGAGTGTTGATCACACGTTCTTCGTAAATGGATCAAAACACAATTTTCTTCACCTTCTCCTTTGGAATTTAATGATCGGTTAATATGATAATGTGAAAGACTGTGTGTCATTGGTCAGAAGCTGCATTGCCCCACTGTGTTAAAATGACGAAACGCAAAGGACTTGTTAACACTCAAGTCAACTTGACAGTAGTTTGCTTTACAGACATCAAAGTCAGATTTGGGTTGGAAATTTAAAAATAGCCAGAAGACATTGTTGCAGCAGGTTTCCTTTTTTCAAACAAAAATTGCATGTACCTCTACTAGCCATATTTTATGGTGTCGTTGACGTGCATAATAATTTAAACCAGACAATGAACTCGTGTTAGTTTCAGACTTTAAAGATAGATTTACAAATAGTTTGAATGTTCCTGACTGTGCCCCTTTCACAGTAATTAGGTGAATCACTTTTACTGTACGTATTCGCTGATACTAAGATTGATTACAAAATTGGTACCAGACATTTAGTATTCCACCGAGACACTGTAAGTACTTTTCTGATCATTGCATTCACTATGCTCCACGACATCTCACAGTCACTTCTGTTTTCATGTTGTGGTGTGTTTTTCTGTGGTTTCTTCATTTTTATGCTTTGTGTAGTGCTTAGATATGTTTGCTGTTGTATAAGTAAACGTGTCAACTTGTAGTGTTGCTTTCAACACCAACATCATCCTAGCAATCACTCTCAACATCATTATCAACATTGATACTACTGCATGTCACTATGCAATCGCAATTACCAGTTGGTGGATCTGCATTGTACTGGTACCATTGGAATTAGGACTGATTTCCACATAATACTATTGCTAAGGCTAATATTTAATTTGTACAAATTAATTTAGTGCATCTAATGAAATTGATCCCTTAAGAGTAATATGAACAACTGATGCTTGCAACACAGTTTTAGCGTGAGGTAGTTTGATACAAAGTTAGCTTTTAAAAGTAACATATTTACTAATTAGTTGCCTTTAGATCTTGAGTTGTAACAAACGCACAAGCTAAAATAATTCTTTAACTACTGTTTGGTCACATTTGATGTTTTCAAGGTGTGAAGAATTGAAGGTTCGATTTTTTTAAATTGCGAAGCCTGAGTGCGGCAATTAGAAATGAGATAAACAGCACACAATGTTGTTTTAGTCCCTAATCGGATTCTATTTTAACCAGAGTAGTATACAATTCTTGCCCTTCCGCATCTTCAAACGTCAAGTTATTCAAATTTGTTATCTTTATTTTTGGTGTAATTTATCTTTATCAGTAATCCTTCTCTTGCATATTTTTACAATACAATACCTGTTACATAATTACAATTGATTTTTTAAGAACTTATAATCCAATTCAAATGTATGAAAATTCACAAAATTTTAGAAGTATGTACCGCTATACACTTGTACTTTTGAAGACGAGCAGAATGAATGGTCATTGCTGTTGGTGAGCTTTCGAGAACTGGTGTAAAGGTTAGGACATTTTAAACATATTTCTTCTATTCCTTGGTGTTTGCGAAGTTGTAGCAGGACAAGACTAAAATTTAGAGCATTACTAAAGCATAACTTACTTGTAACTTGTAACTCGTTATAATATGACAGGTATCTAATGCAGTTAAACTTTTGCGGTAAGAACGCAAGTGCGATCTCCTAACAATAGATGTCATACGTGTGTCAGTGCGCAAACGGCAATTAATATCAAGCCGAGTTGACTCACCTAAACTAGTAACTCATTCCGGTATTAGGCCAGATATCTAATGTTGTACCTTTGCAGTAATAGAGCAAGATCAAGCGAGATCACTCTCCGAACAGTGGATGGTGTTCGTGTGTCAATATGCAAACTGCAGTTAATATCAAGCCCAAAGTGGTGACTCACCTTTAACCAGCAACTCGCTCTAAGGTTATGTCTGGTCTCTAATGTTCTACTTTTGCAGTAATGGAGCAAAATCAAGCAAGATCAACTTACGAACAGTAGATGGCGCATGCATGCCAATTAGCAAACTGCTGTTAATATCAAACCCAAGTGTCCACTCATCTATAGCTAGCAACTCGCTCTAATATTTTACCAATTATCTAATGTTGTAATTCCCACAGTAAGAGGCACAGCAATTTTCAAACACTGAATGTCATACGTGTGTTAATGTGCAAATTACAGTTAAGATCGAACCGTAATTCCAGTACTCCAGTACTGACCAACTGTGTGTTTTAGGATGACGATGAAAATGGTGACAGAAAAGGAAAATCTAGAGGAATGGCAGGCTGCGGTTTGGGAGGAATTCCAGCAGTAATTATCATTTTTTTCGCTTTACTTTCTTCAGAAATTGGAATTTTAGTTTTGGAATATGATACATCGAACAAACAACCACGAGCTAAGGAAAAATATTTGTTATGTACAGTCAGTGGAATTGACGATGCTCAAGGAATAACATAAATCGTTAACTAATGGATAATGGGTGTTTTTTGTGCAGTCAGTGGATCGAAGTGACACCTGAATCGTAGTCACAAGATCCTTAGTTTTTCAAGATTGTGTCAAACACTTGATCTGAACTCTTTACAATTTAATTAAACACGTTGAAGATAGCAGGTAAGTTTACAGTTGTTTCGCCACACCTTAGAAATTGCTTCCAAAACTCTCAGGAAAAAGACCCAAAATAAATGCAATGAAGGTCCTTTCCCAGCCCAGGGTTCGCACAGGTCATGGAATTCATATTCCATTAGTCATAGAAATGTCCTAGAAGTTCTGAAATGAAGTCGATAATGGTTGCGGTTCAGGTCACTTCCGTCCACTGTAATAGAACTTTTTAAAACAGTTGAATGCGAAATAATGGCTAAATGAAGTATTCAAAACTGAAAAACATGACACTCTAACTGTGTTTGATTATAAAAAAAACACACTATGTTCACTTAACGAAAAAATAAAGATTTTACAATGTTTTCCATTTCACCTCTTTTGTAAAATATTTCATACGAAATTCTATCTAAAATTCAGTTTTAAAATATGCTTATGATATCAAATTAAGTAAACATATGTGATATTCAATTAACTCAAGAACTTAATGTGAAACCTATCAACATAGGGAATTATACAAACTTGAATCCTGTAGTTGCTATCTTATTGAGATACTTTTGGTGCCAGCTTTAAATCGATTATGCCGCTTAAATGTTCTTTAGTAACATTGTTGGAATAAAAAGCATTGACAGTTGGAAACTGTTTCTCAGCACTTCAGAATATGAAATAATATAAAGACCTTTTTTCACGTAAATTTCTGCTCGTATACTAAAAGTACAGTCTAAAGTTAACAAATTGTCCATGTTAGATATAGAGTCTGTATAACAATTTTTAGAGCTTGGTAGGTTTTAGTCTGTGCTATAACATTAATAATCACACTTGTAGATGGTGTTAGATCAGGTTTGCAGAAGCACTGTTTGATTGCTCGCAAATTGAAAGAAAGACCAGCTCAAGTAGTGTCTTCCCTGATGAGCAGTTTTAAAGCCTTGAAAAGAAGGACAAGAGGTACCGTACCTAAGACAGAGTTTGTTTGTACTACAGGTACAGGTATCAATATAAATAAATCATAAATGTAAAGTTTCATCACGTAACTCCTAAATGAGATACAAGCATGTTTCCATCTGTATGATCATCATCAAAGGTTAACTGGACATGCTGGTATGCAACCAGAGGTCAATTCACATCTCCAAAGGCAATGTAAGCGAGTGAGGTTGAGGTTGCTAAACTTGTCTTGGGTTCGTCTCATATTTGATCCTCCGTCATTGTGGTTGCCTTGGCATTGTGGTTGCCTTGGCATTGTGGTTGCCTTGGCATTGTGGTTGCCTTGGCATTGTGGTTGCCTTGGCATTGTGGCTGCCTTGGCATTGTGGTTGCCTTGGCATTGTGGTTGCCTTGGCATTGTGGTTGCCTTGGTGTACGATTGGTTAGAGCGTCGGTTATGTAATGGGGGTGTTGTGGTTTTGATTACCACACCAGGCAGTTTTTTTTTCTTTCTCGGTTTCTCTTACATTTTACTCTAGTTGCATCCCAAGCATTTTCAGTTAATCTCTCTTTTGATTATCATATCTAACTTTTATGCCATGAATTTGGTGTTTGCCCAGCCGTAGTTCACGTAATTATGAAATATTTCAGCAGTTATTGAATACCATGATAATTCCTTTCAAAGTACTTATTTAAGCATTTTTAAACGCTAACAATTATACAGTAAATTTAATTTTCTAGTTGAACCTAGCATGCTTTTGGAAATATGAACTTTAATGCTGATTATTGATGTGTCGCTTTTGTGCATTTACAATAAAAAGTCAATAAAAAAAGTCAGATTTTTAAACTCCTATGTACATGTAAATTTACTATGATTCAAGTTGAACGAGAATTTAGTTATTGACTTTTCTGTATCTAAACGATTATCAAAACTATGTAACAGAAAAATCAGTGCTTTCCAGTTTGTTGTGCCGACAAATAAAGCTATGGTGAAACTCGGTAATTACAGAATGTACCACCAAATAAGTAACCAGCAAATGATACCTGTCTCAAGATTTGTTCTTTCTAAACCGAATGGAAGCAGTGAAATGAAAAGATATTATAACGTGCTTCAGCTTGAACCAGTTGGAATTAAACCGAAAGTACAATCATATAGGCGATCTGTGGTAGGACATCAATTTGTACATTTGGCTAATTAGCATAATAATACATAAATCCAACTTGAATACTGAAGAATATAAAAGCATGGCATAGTTAATACTTACCAAACGTTTGAGCTCAGTGTGTCGAATACGTTTGGAGTAATGCAGAACAACTGCCACTCTTATTGCGCTTCAATTGTAGAAAGAAAGATAAGATAAAAACTCATTCCTCTAAAATTATCAGTCGACACACAAGCTCAGCTACGATTGGTCCGTTTTAATTTTGCTTGAAGTCAAAAGTTTAATTTATGATATTTTGCGATAATTAGTCAAAATGTGTACAATTAATCAACAGAAATCCGCCCATACAATAGCATTAATATTTTTTAAGCCATCTTTGTTAACAACGAATACAGATCGGTAGTCGAAGTCTTATAAAAGTATAAAACACACTGTAATCCCTGGCTTCCTTCACTTAAAACAGCTTCATGTATGAAGTAACTTTGAAGGGATCCACAGTTGCAGTAAAGTATATAAAGAACAGCTTAACTCGCTTGAGCAGGAACTTTGCTGTCAACTAAGATGGCTTTGTTGTTATTATCTCAAATAGAACTTCTTGAGAACTGTAGTAACATTTTCAACGTTAATTATTAAAGTAGCAAAGTAAAATGTACCAATTTAACCAAATGAAAGTGGAAAAAATGAGAGTAGGAAAGGCTGCCATAAATTTAAGGTTCACAAAGTGTCGATGAATCCAGGTTGTCTAGTTTTAAGTAATCTTTTTTGCAGAAACATAATCGAGAATACTGTTTTAACCTGCTACATGTATGTAAGACAAAAAAAACTAAACAAATGTGTTTGGTAAACTCTAAAGGTTTTCTTGTTGTAAGTGTTGCAAAATGTACTAACTAAAACGATTGATTCAAAGTTTTGAAAAATAGCGTTGTAATAATTGCCAATTAAAATCACATTTTGCTGCATCATATTATTAGATATAGGTACGGGTGTACCGTAACATTAATGGTACCTAACTTGAAAGTATACATATATGTAATATCAAAATACTTAATATACTTTGACGCACGAATCACTATTAACTGGGAGTTAACCAAATATTTATAAACTTTAAAGGGGTGTAAAATAAACAGTCAATAAAACCTCACTGTGTTTCAAATTCAAACTATCCGTAAAACTAAAACAATATGTAACTTCAATGTCGCTTAACTCGATGTTAAGCAAATTAAATTATTTTTGGTGCTTTAAAAATATAGAAGATATAAATTCTTCTCTGATGATCTTTGT
Source organism: Umimayanthus kanabou (assembly GCA_025403525.1). Lineage (NCBI taxonomy): Eukaryota > Metazoa > Cnidaria > Anthozoa > Zoantharia > Parazoanthidae > Umimayanthus > Umimayanthus kanabou. The sequence goes on along the minus strand of JAOBYH010506595.1, from coordinate 4,249 downwards.
TGTATTAAGCTCTTCAGCTAGACTTCGTGAATGCCATCCTTTTTGACCTGTTACCACCGTTTATAGGAATGTGCTTTTGCACCTATGATTTTTTCATGGTGGCAATCTTACACTTCATATACCAAGTTTGAATTTTTATCTTCGACTTTTGTAGGGATACTTGAAAGTATCAGTGATGGTCCTTGGCCCTGGCGATGAAGCTCCTGTAAGTATCAAATGTAGAACAACGATTACCAATTTAACGGTAGACTCTGAGAATTTTGAAGTGGATATATTAGGCTTGACAGAATAGAAAATTACTTGCGGTGCCGTGGTGAGACAGAGAGTATTTTACAGTATTTAATAGTAGTTTGTGCAGATGTTTACAAACCTATAGTGAAAGTGGGGACTTGCCATATCCTGCTGCACCAGTCAAGAAGTGATAGTGATTGATATCTTCCTGGTAAAGTTTAAAAAATGTGTTAAAGTTTTCAATGATTTGCTAAAGCTGTTTTTAGTGTAGAGTAAGGTTCTTTTCCAAAGTGCGAAATCATTAAGGTCTTTGAACGACGTATAATGCAGTCACCTACAGTGTATACCGGCCCTAGGGATGTAAGTAGATCGTTTACTCTTTTGTAATCCAGTAAAGTCTTTACCAACATGTAGTGCTGTGTTGTGAAAGACAAATCCTTTCACAGTAATGCCATTTTACCGGGAGAGATTTGTACTTGCTTCTGATCTAGATCTGTGGGGGCAAAGTGGTACAATTTTTTGATTTAATGAAACAAAGCATGGTCGTAAAACATCATCTTGTCTCCACAGATTTAACCAGAAGTGAACACAATTTTGCATTAGTGAAACAGCGTGTTGATCTGCTGTTCCTATATTTTTTTATTATAACATTTGAGTTACATGGGTATGATATCCATTTGTTATGGGGGAGTGGAGATTCATTGCTGAACCTGCTGCAAATAACTTCAGGCTGCAATATTTGAAAACTCGATAGAGTGATCACCAATCTCTCATTGTAAGGAACGGGTGTCCATACAAGGAAATGATCTCTCGTTGTGTGTGTGTGTGTATCACTTACAAGTAGATTTATCAGTTGAACTGCCTTTTTTATTGTTTCAGAGTGGCCGTGAAGGCGAAAATGATGATAATGATGACATTGAATCGTAAGGACTCGGTTTTTAGTATTTGATATATGTTTTCAAAGACATGTTGGGAGGGGGGTGACTATTTGGATCTACCATCGACCGTAGCTTGATAGTAGAAACGTTGTGTTAGATGGATAACATATGATGCTGTATGTTTATGCGAAAATATACATGTGCTGTACTGTTTCCAAATTCGGACATTTCTTAGCAGAATGATTTTAAATTCGTAAGGTTTGGTTCCTCATTAGTTGCTTCAAGGTTTTGGCTGGTAACCTGACATTTTCTAACTCTTTCTAACAAATTTGCAGCAAATTTGCAAAAAAAAAAATCATAAACAAGAAATTTGCGTGGGATCAAAATGTCTTCATACTTTATTTTTGAGAATGCTACCTATAAAAAAAAGATCGTAATGTAGAGTGTGTTTGTCCGCCAAAAACTACCAATAATAGTTTAAAACAAGTTTGTAACAACACCAAATATTCCTTGCAGTAACCTTCTTCACCCATCTGGTGTGATGCTGCGCCCAGCAACTTTCTCCTTGAAAGTCTACAAAGCTGAGGATATTCCACAGAGTAAGTATTACAAGTTTGCTGTAAATTTGTTTGCTTGTGACTAGGGGAATTCCAGAGGATATTTAAATAAAATGGGAATAAAAGTTAATAAAAACTTCCCCGGAGCGAGCAAACGCCACTCCTGGGATAGCAAACGAGCTGGCGATCGTCCATTAAATAGTAACTAAAAAAATAATTTTAAACTTACCTACATGTAAAATCCATAAAAACTAAAAATTCCTTCAAAATTAACAAACCGCCCCCAATCACTTTTCGTCCCAAATTATCTCCAAAAATTCTCAGAATATTTGTGAATCTTTATCAACTACGGTACTGTGTCGCTATGATTCAAATTTGTATTTTTCCAAATTGCAACAGAGATACCGGCAGTTATGACGTAATTAAACCTGAAAATTCGACTTTACGTGTTGCTCCCCCTTAATTAAAGCACTATTGTAACACGACTTGCATATTAGCATGACACTGTAAACCGGAACTTCCAAATAACATTTTTTTTCTAATGTGCTTCGGTCTTTTCTACCTGTTTTAGTGGACTCTGGTTTTATTCAAGGGATGAAGAAAGTGCTAAGGATTGGAGAGGTAACTTTAATAGATTGTATTTGATCGTGAATGATGTAAGGTGTTCCAAATAAATATTGTTTATTGAAACTTGGAGAGAGATTTAAGTACTTGTTTTAAATCGGACCACCATTTTATCTAAAACAAGTTATTTTCTGTTTCTTGTGGGGAAGCTAATCTTATTTTTTTCATAAATACGATCTTATTAAATTTGTTTACACGTGAAACTGACACCCTATTTATAGTTTTTCTCGGTGCTAAAACCGAAAAGATGTTGAATAGTAATGAGGCCAGTGATGTTCAAATTTGATTTATGGTTTTGTTTAACTAGTTGATCGATATCTGTGCAGATGTTCGTATGTACAGTACTAAAATGTTTGTCGATCTAGCTCATCTTCCCACCTATAAACAGCCTCGTTGCTTTGAATCTGAAAGTGTTTTCCTTTTCAGGATCAAAAAGAATTGGTTGATCCATTTGTGGCATTCACATTTGCAGGAAAACAGGTAAAAATCCAAATTGTTGTTTTAGCATGAAAAATCATGCTGTGGTAGTACAAAAACACGAAAACATTACTTGGTTATTTATAAATGATTCGGTTATTGTTTGCATAATTTTAACTGTTCAATTAAAACCAAGGTACACACACGTGAAGGGAATAGTACTTACAGTATATGGCCAAGCGTATTATCTGTAGGTCTTACGAGTAGATTTATTGCTTCTGCGATTAAGCTTAACATTTCTACCATTTTCTTTGCTTTTTACAATGTGTCTTCAGTCACCCATTCTTGGTCATGCTTTGTTCCAGTTGTTTGAAATGCAGCAGTGTATAGTAGTTAGAAATAACAAAGTTGTGAGTTCACTAGAATGCTAGAAGATTGACAAACATTTTAACCAAAAATTCTTCTTCATGCTAAAGTAGTTTTGCTACTGGAAAACTTAAGTTCAGTTTCCCATAACCTACATATACAAACCGCAGCCCAAAAGGAAATCCAGAACACCCAAGAGACCTTTCTCACACTTTTTAAATTTATTCAATTGAAAACCTGATGTTGCTACTCAGTAAATGTCAGAAATAGAAAGGGCAGGTGAAAATTAGTATTACGGAAAATTTAGGGGCTTAATATTGAAAACTGTGACAGTGGTGAGGTTTTTGAAAACTAAAATACCCCAAAGTTTTGAAAGAGAATGTATGAAGATTTGCATGGGATCGAGGATGGAAGCGCATCAATTCCCGTCCAACGCAAAAAGCCCACACATTCCCTGTTAAATATTCTGTTTTTTACTTAGCCAGTGCCACAGTTTTCGGTATTAAGTCTCCAAATTTTCGGTATTTACTAACTTTGACCTGCGCTTTTCATTTCTAGCATTTACGGAATACTAACATTAGGTTTTCAAAAGCGTGAGAAAGGTCTATTAGATCAATACCCAATCTTATTTTTTTATTCTTCAGAACAAAACAAGAACCCATTACAACTGTGATCACCCAGACTTTAACCAGGAGTTGCATATACCTTTTAGGGTAAGTCCAGTGGCAGTACTTAAACTGTCATACTTTATCAGTTTTACGCATTTCTTCTTCCAAACAGGGATACATCTGTGTGCATGTACTAATCTGATTGATATTATCCAGTTCCCGTCAATGTGTGAACGCCTCAAGATACAAGTTTTTGACTGGTAAGTATAGCTTAAAGCAGTACTCATTTGTCTGTTTCAGAGTTTTGGTAAAGAAAATGCTTCAAATTTGATGTTTTATTTGGCCACATAAAAGCAAGATCACATAACTCAAAATTTAGAAAAGAAGGCCACGAGTATTAGCCTATCGGCGTTTTGACCCGCACTGTTCAAACACAAAACCTTCAGTTATCAGTTTATTTGCCATTATAAAGTATTATTACAATTGTATATATAATACTAAGACTAAAAATAAAATAACTAAATGGCGAGGATGACTGATAGGAAGCTGTAAGGCTTATTTAGAAAAA
>JAOBYH010505484.1:0-11296 GCA_025403525.1 Umimayanthus kanabou | reverse complement strand
GTATGTTAGAAACTATTTTCAAGGGAATTCTAACATGATCTACAATGGCACAGCAAACCCTCAAACGAAAGAGGTCTGTATGTTAGTTACAGATTAGGTATTCGGAAACATATATAATCAGGGCTCAAAATTTGTCATTTTTTCTGGGCGCATTTTTGCGACTGGTTTTCGAAATTTAGGCGCATTTCCAAAATTTTAGGCGCACAGGTTGAAATGTTAGGAGCGAAGCTGGACATAAAAGGCATTCAACCTCCGGCTCCTCCATGCTTATTCTGATCCATCACGTCTTAAGTAAAAATAGCAAGTCAGCTCTGGTTAAACATTTACATGTTAATGGCTACTATATTGAAATCTCCAAACTTTTTAAATAATGACATGTTTCTGTGACAAAATCTCAGTGTTGATTACAGTAGTCATAATCATCTTCCTAGAAGTAACTTATCTCTATTTGTGTTTTCACTCCTTCTCGACCTTTCTGCTTTTGTAGTCTCTTTTTCCTACCTTTTCATGTGTATTTAAGTATTTACCTTTCCTTATAACAATTTGATACTGTAAGTTTTAGTCTGCTTCGACTAGCTCTTAGCTATATGCAGGCTAAACAAATTGTACAAATTGTACTATATTATAATAAATTATCGTTATTCTTATTGTTATTTTGTGGAAATGTTGATGCATATGATGATGAACACCGTTTATCAGACAGAGAAACAAATAAATCACCCACAAAAGCAGGCAAAGAAGTTTTATAAAACCAAATGGGAGAAAGCAAAAAGAAGAACTAGATGGTCTACGGGGATATTCACGTGGCAAACCTTGTCTTCTCTGCTAACTCTTGCAGTTGGTCTGTGAGCGTTTTGCATTCCTCCTTAAGTCGATTCGACACCTGGATCTGAGCCTCCAGCATCTGTTCCAACTCAACGCGAGCTTGGGCTGCAGGGAAGAGAATAAATAGATACAGCTTACAAGTTAGGATTTCAACAAGTCTTAGCCGGTTTTTATTGGCGAAAACAGCGTTCAAACACGGCACCGTATAGTGATCATGTAATGCAATCGAACATTTCTGCAGTCTTGACATATACAGCAGACTTCGCCTTCGGTTATTTCGAGTATACACTAGTTTCCCTTGGATAATCTTGTACATTAACTTACCACTGTATGGCTATCTCGAACTCCCGATTTCTAGCCCGACAAGAGTCTGCTACAATTAAGGTGGTTTCTCACTTTGACCTTTATGAAAGGCTAACCAATTTATGGTAAAATGTTCCAGCTCCTCTTAAAAGGGCTCTTTCAGGGTTTTGCGCACACTCGCGCGGTTTATTACGATGGCCGGAGGCACATCGTCAAAAATTCGAGGCTGTTTTTCGGCATCGCGTTTGGCTCACCCCGCAGTATTGTACAATGGTCAGCGGTATGCTCACACAAAGGAACCAACAAAGATCGTCTTTTAGGTCGCTCAGAGCGCCTCACTCGAAATATGTTCACAAACGACTAGGTGAGTTATTGGCTACGTGAAAACACTCGTAAATACAGTGGCTTTAGCACAACAAACTCAACTCTGAAAGACGTTCGACTTCGGCCATCGTGCAGGCTGCTTGAAGCCACTTGTTGACACGAAAACTGCTTCAAAGTTACATAACTATGAACAGGCACTGTTCAGATGCTAACCGCGGTGATTACGTTGGATTATAATTATCAATTTTTACGTTCAGGGCCGGAACACAAAATGATAAATTGCTTAAAATGTATAAAACCTTGGAGAAAAAGTGACCAACTATACTGTCCTTGCAGTCTATTACGATGTTTTCTCTTAAAGTTCTTTGAATTAATAACGCAAAAAAAATTAACTTTAAAAATGAAAAAGAGAAAAAGACCTACCGTGTCGACTCTCGGCTTGTTGTAGTAAAGACGTCAACTGCTGCTCCCTCTGCTGAGCCTGTTGTGATAGCGACCTCGCATCTTCCCTTCTGGCCTTCTCAGAGTTCTCCCTTGCTACTGCCGCAATTTTGCTCTATTTGACATCAGTATTAAAACAAAACAGATATTTAAGAAGGTAATAATAAGAATATTATTATTATTATTATTAATAATAATAATAATAATAATAATAATAATAATAATAATAATAAATAAAATTTGACTTTGACTTTATAAAAAAAGGTACTAGCTAAGATGTTTCGACGGCATCACTCAGTTTAAATAAAACTGAATAGAACACTGTTAGATCCTGGTGACAACGTGCTATCGTGTCCGACTGTTGATTCCTATTGTATGTAAAGGAAGAGCGGGTGATAGATTTGAGAAATGTTCTACATGTTCATTAACAGTGTTTCGGTAGTGTTGTTATATCCAGTTTCTCTTAAATTGAAGGGAGAAGTTTTAATCACTCAGTTGTGTTCACTACCCTTCCCCACCCCTCCTTCACATACATGTACGAATCTTCCGTTTAGTACGCTTAAGAATTCACCCCTCCCCCTCCTCCCACGTGCGTATCTTCCATTCTTTATAGTTCACCATCCTCACCAACCCTCCTTCGCACGATCATCTGACTTTGTTATGTTCACCACCCTTCCCTACCCTTCCTTGACGTACATGACTTCTGTTTAGCACAAATCAGCATTCACCCCCCCCCCCCCCAACAACAACTACAACTACCATTCAGTATGAGTCGCCCTCTACTCTGAGAACAAAAAATCTCATTGGATAAAAAGACAATATAAGTAACCCAAACCCTACCCTAAAACTGGCCATCCGTAAACAAACAAACAATAGCATATTGCTAAATAGTGTCGGTTGTTATTCTTATTGTTCAACAACCAATGGAACACAGTTGGACCCCGTTAATTCGAAGCCCCAAGGGGAAAGGAAAATAGTTCGAATTAACGGGGGTTTGAATTAACGAGGTAAAAATCAGTAGTAAGGCACTCCAAGGGAAGTGAATATTGCTTCGAATTAGCGGGGACTTCGAATTCTAATACTTCGAAGTATTAGATTATAGTATTTTTGTATTATGTGAATGTTAGAATGTTGTAATGTAAAGCGCTTTTGATCATTTTTATGTTAAAAGACGCTATATTAAGTGAATAAATTATTATTATTATTATTATTATTATCGGTGTTCGAATTATCGGGGTCCAACTATAATTCAATCTCAGAGTAGAGCCTTACTCCCCTCCCCTCCCCTGAAGTACGTACTTCTCGTTCAGTATGGATCACCACTCTTCCCACCCCTCCTCTGAAGTACGTACCTCTCGTTCAGCGTGGTTCACTTTCTCCGTCAGCCGGATGCACTCTTCTTTGTGCTCCATCCACGCGCTCTCCGCCTCTTGAAGTCGTCTCCGCAGCTCGCTCATCTCAGCTGTGAGTCGAGCTCTTTCCTTTATGGTTACAACAACTCAACTTCAGTCACAGCATTGGTCATGGAGTCCAATGACAGTAGAGTAGTGACACAAAATCACAATTTGCAGCAGCTAAAACATATTCTTTATCTATTAATATTTGATAGTGCTGAGATAAAGGAACAGATGGAGGTCTAGAATATTACTCCTTAAGTCAGTCCATGTCAGTTCCCAAGACTGATTTTCATTAGGGTTCACATAGTCAAAAACCTGATAGTGAAATTCTGACTTAAAAATATTCCTGACCACCACGTTACACCATGTACATTATTTTTCCACTTTCCTCGTTGTTTCAATCCAGATATTAATTTCTGACAACTGTTTAACCGTTTGATATTTCAATTTGCAACAAGAATCAGGCAGGACAAAAAAAATTAAATTCCGTAACCATTTTATGAACTTAGGTCATTTTCCTAAATTGTTTGACTTCTCCAAACTGATCGGAGATTGTCCTTTATGTATTTCCAAAATCCACGACTTTCCATGATTTTTTCATTATCATGTGAATCCCGTATTGATTTTTCTATGGAACGTTTATTCAAGCTCGCTCAAAGGAAATGCAGAATGGACAATCGAATAAAGGCTACAACGGTTGACACGTGCAAGGTCATATCGACAACACCTGGTCTCTGTCCTTTGCCGTCTGCTGGGCAGATGCTTTCAACGAAGTGATTTCTTGTGAAGCAATGTTATATTTAACAACAGTATCAGCCATCTCACTCCGAATTTCCTCACTCATCTGTTAAGAAAAAGAAAGGAGAACTAAATAATAATTACGAACAACTTGTTGCAGCATATTAACTGATGGCAATCATTACAATCCAAGCATGAGTTACACGGACGCAAAGAAAGTTGGTTGACGATTGCAGGATCTAGACATTGTTCATATATAGTCAGACTTGCTAATCTAACCTCCAAGTCTCAATTTTGATGAATTGCCACGTCTTATTGTTGTATTTTCGCATCTACTCTTTGCCAACAGCCAGTTTTTCAACCCAACGCTGCTAGATACACTGTACAACAATGCTGCAGCTGCAAATATACTTTCAATTACAGCAACATTTTGCAACCACTGAAATAGCTACAATCAAAATTAGCCACTACAGCCACAGCAGCAATTGTGGCAATAAAACAAAGACAGCGAAGCTGATAACGGTGATGAAGGTTGTGATGATAATTGTGTTGGTAATGATGTTGAGTATAATGAAAATGTTGGCAATGATGGTACCAATATGGTGGGTGATGATGATGATGATGATAATAATGGAGATGACAATATGATGCAACGGCAATGATAAAAATAATACTGATGAAATTCATTAGAATGTGGTGCTGATGCCTTTATTTCGCTGAAATGGCTAAACCTGGGGAAATCACTGCTTGTACGTCTACAAATGCCTGGTCTCTCGTGCTACTCCATGGAGCTTCTAACACACGGAGACGTTCATGGCTACAACACCAGAAACAAGGACATGATTCGTCTTCCACGAGTAAAGAACAACTGGGGAAAACAGAGGCTGTCCTACCATTCCGTTAAGGACTGGAACTATTTGAATGAAGATATTAGAAGTGCAGCCAAGGTTGAGGTTTTTAAACGGAGAATGCGCAATTTTTAGATTTTAGCCCTAGCCTTCATAATATGTAATAGATTATTCTTGTATGTAGTTTTTAATCATGTTTTTTACTTTTATAATCTGTAATTTAGGTCCTTTCTAAAAATCATTTTTTAGTGAGAAAGTTACCTAATAAAAGATTATTATTATTATTTTTATTATTACTACTACTTTAAGGTGACGGTTCACTATCGGTGATGATGAAGGTAGAGCTGATTGATGCTCAAGAAAAATTAAACGAAGGTGACGATTGTGGTTATGTAAATTTTAATGATGTCGATGAAAATGACAGTGATAGTGACGATGGTCGCAACTATAGTAATTGTGATCTGAGTTGCTGCGCGTGCGTGCATGGTGACGTCGATAGTGACAAGCGAGATAGCAAACAACAGCAGTATTATTAGCAGCAACATCAACACCGGGAGCATAACAACCATTTGCCTTACTAACCTTGGCCATATCGACTGAATGAGCCAATACGCTAGACCTGGCTTTCTCCAGTTCCGCAGTTAAATCCACCTTTAAAACGAGTTATGAATTCATCAGTCCACACGTTTACAAGGAGAAATGCACCTCATCAACGTAGATCTATCATTCGCGGTTTTGCTTTAAGTGATACGCATAGCAGGATTAAGACTGACCACTTCTTCGTCATGAACATTTTGAAAAGCTCACATTTTGCGTATTAGAATCATAAGAAACACGCCACAAACACAACTAAATGTATCCATCACTCTCATCAGTACCATTAACAAACTTAAATTCCAACTCCATAAACGTGCCCTTTGCACATTACAATCATTCAGCCGTACCCGGAGCATCCAGTCAACGTGCATTTCATGATACCAAGTTATACAGGCACTTGCTTTTATGTATTCTGAACTTTGGAAATATCACATATGACATAATTAAATTTGAGACACCGCTACGGAAACGTGGATGATAAACCATTGCAATCGAAACAGTCAAAAAATTCAGGAGGATTTTTAGAAACTGGCAGTCAAAAGAGAAGACAGATCGAAGATACATTTTTCCTTGAACGGTAATTGTCACTCATGAATAAGCCGATGGAGTAACAGTTTTCGTAACTGCACTTTTAAGTTATTTTTGCCTTAGCAAATGGTTTATTAAAACACGAAACTATGCATGTAGGTTACCTTCTCTCTTGTAAGCCGTTCCAGTTGGTTTTCTGTGGCCAAGTGCTTCTCTGACAGTGATTCCAGCTGTTCAATCCAACAGAAAAAAGTTAATGAAAACCTGAAGACTAGAAATATTGTGTCAAGTTATGTCAACATACTCTATAACATAACAGATAAAGGGATGAATTTGCAAACCAATATACTTGCCTTTTTTGACAGCTCTTCTACTTGCTTGCTGTGTTTGTCAAGAATCTCTTCGCTTTGTTTTTTTCGTCTGTCCTCTGAATTGGAAACCATTTTTTCGTGTCTCTCTTTTTGCTGTTTTAGTTCCGCTTTCAGCTGTTGAACGTGTATAATTGCCTGCAGAAATAACAATCACTAGAACTTAATCAGGAAGGCAAAACTGCTACCAAAACCTGAGCAACAAAAGTCACTCAACACTATGAGTACCTTTAGAGCCATTTCAAAAACCAACATGTAATACTAAGTTGTACAAAACGTTTATACGCCCAGTATCACCTAAAGTTAGAACACCAAGTTGCATTCCATGGTTCTACCTGTAACAAGTTCACAACTTTATAAAAACTCAAATCGTTTGCCAGTCGATAGCGCCGCAAACCGTGTAGCATATCGTTTATTCATAATGCACGTGATAGAACCCATGCACTGCGCTTACATTTCATTATTTTATAGATTTAGTTTCAGTTTGAGGACGACCAATTTTGCTAATCACTTGACTTAAATCTCTTACAACTCGAATAACTCGAGACAAAGAAAAGTTGATTACCCTGTAAGCGCAACTAAAAGTGCGTGCAAGATGCATGTACTTGGAAAAAAAGATCCTAGAAAAGATTCTCAATCTATCCAAGTCTGACTCCATGCGACAAAGTTGTTCGTTTTGTATTCTACAGTGCATTATGACATGGAAAACAAATTTTGAATTTTCAAGAACTGGTCAGGGCGCACCTCTGCCTTTTCCAACTGCGCCTGCTCCACCGTGTCAACACTTCTCTTCACTTGAACGTAAGCCTCAAGTTCCCTCTGGCGAACCTCCGCGAGAGTCGCTTTCTGTCTTGTTAATGAGTCCATGATCTCATCGCGATCACTAGTAGACAAAAGAAGGGACTTTACGTGATTGAAGGAAAAACATTACGTGACTGAAGAGCTTTTTGCTTCAGAAGGAAGATTGGTACGTGACAGAAAAAGAAACTGTATGTGACAGAAGGAAAACACGTTACATAAGGAGGAACTGTGCGTAACAGAAGGAAGAACTTTGTTACAGAAGGAAGAAAGGTACGTTAAAGGAGGAACTTTACGTGGTTAAAGGAAAAACCTTACTACTACCATCAACACCATTACCATTATCATCATCACATCATCACAATAACCATCGTCATCGCCATCATTACCATCATCATCACCACCAGCATCACTTTTAGCATCGTTACCATCACCACTACCATCTTCATCACTTTTACTATCACTCTCTTTATCAACATCAATATCAACATTGATATCAACATCAACATTAACGTCATATCTGATCAATTGATACAGTTGATATCAATACCACTGCCACTGTCATTGTAGTTATCATTATCACTATCATGAATTGTTACCATACCGTACCTTGTGAGTTTGTCAATAGTCTGCATTGCCGCCTCTGACTGGGCCGTGGAGAGTACGGCTTCTTTCTGAGCACACTTCACACACAGTGAGGGCTTGCCAGGCTGGCCGAGACAGTACAAACAAAAGAGACCATTTAGAATGAAGACAACGCAAGTGAGATGTCTACCCTCCCCAAAACATAAAATCCTCTGAAACTCAGGGGAAGCACTTTGAGGACAAATTACTGTCAACGGAAGTAGCATGAGATCCGTATTACACAGAACACCCTCAATACAGACTCCAAAATAACCAAATAATTGTCTGCTACGATGTCTGAGACAGCAGTAGCAATAATGAAAAACCTCAAACTCACAAAAAAAGTCGTAACCCACTAATTATTAAAAGACTTGGCAAAAGCGTTTGCTAGGTATTTTGTTGGGGTTTTTTTTCTTTTAGATTGTTATAATAAGCATTTTGGAAGCAATTACATGAAAATAATTTTGAAGTGACTTCTACGTTCAATTGCGCCTCAAAAACTTGCCCAAAAACTTTGGCACAATAAGAAGAACCTCAACAAAGATCTTTTTGGTGTGGTTCTCATGTCTGTTAACTTTAAAACATGGCAAATCTATGGAATTGAAAAGGTGGTCGTACTATTAAATCGTTACGTTAGTCATTCCTCCCATACAGTGTAAATGTTTAGGGTTAAATAAAAACAAAACTGACGGAATTGCTCTCTAGATGCTAGCAAGAACTGTATTCTTCACTGATGTATTGTAGGAGGAATCGGCCAACAAGGATTCAGTAAGGAACGGGGAGTGCAGAACTATTAAGAAGATCAAACTGGCAATCCAGAGTACGCACAAACAGTCCACAAGAAAGAGCAGCAGGAAAAATAAAGACGTAATACGATAATTTTTCAGGAAATACAGAAAATGTGTTCCCCTTCCTATACAAAATTGCATTTGGTGGTACTGATGGTTGTTTTATTTTCACTTGATACAATGCCGTGCATGCACCATAGACGTTCTGTTTGTGCAATCAGAAGTGCACAAAGTACTCATTTACTGACCTGATTTCCAACTAGCTCCTGAGTCCTGGTTGGTTGGACGTAAACAAAGATAAAACCCAACAAACAATCAGTAACTTATTGAAAAAAGTATTATGCGTCTGTTAAAAACAGTAAAATGATCAAAACTGAACAACTTTGACCTACAGTTGGCATTAAGCAAAGTCATTCACAAATTTAACACATACCTCAGTTTTGACTGCAGTTCAGCAACTTGTCTTTGGTAATCCTCAAGTTCATCTCTGGAACAAAGAAAAACAAGTTTTAAAAATGCTACAATTTCAAAAATGTCTTGCACTAATTAGTTACTGTTAGGAAAGTCGCTTTTTTATACTTGCTCGCATAGAATTAAAAGAAGTTTGAAGAAGCATCAGATTTGCAGTAGGATAGTAATAATATTAAACAGAGTTCGTACTCCTTTCATGACTTCCATAGCTTTTACTTTGACCTTTGACAGTTTTACATGACGCAGCTTTGATAGTTTCTTAAGTAACATTGCCAAAATCAACGAATTTCACCGGCACATAAACCAAATTATAGGTATCTATTTACCCACAAGTCTAATCTCACGAGAATCTAGCACGTTTTTATACAGTAATTTTCATGATTATCAAAATTGCATGATTTCCAAGTCTGTGACATGACTTTGCTGGTTTTCCCACGATCCGTACCAAAACTGAATGATCCATGATCGAATTGACAGAACATTTCCCCACATCGCCCCCTCCCCCTCCCTGCTTTAATTTTACCTTGTAGAGTACAGAAGAGCCTCAAGCTGGCGCATTTTTGCCTCGTGGAGATTACGGATTTTGTCCTGTACGAGTGAACAAAGAAGCCACCATGTAATAATGAGGAAAATAATTTTATTTTCACATGTATGTGCAGTGTAAACGGTTTTTTTCTTTTAACCCCCCCCCTACCCCCTTTGGGAGTTTAAGACAACTATTAGACATCTCTTAAAATCTAAAATGCAGTCTAGTGTATGGTGCATGTACAAACTGGTCCATGGCATTGCATAAATCAAGAAATCACTACGTTCGTGAACAATTTGCAAGCTTACCACTTCATCCTCTAGTTCCAGCACAAAGCGTCTTTCTTGCTGGGAGAGAAATAACTGCAAGTATAAAAGAAGGCCACAAAAGAGTTCTGTCTTCAGTTACAATGTTAAAGTGTTACAGCTTCAAAATGAACCACTTTGAGCTTGCAGGATTGTAACAAGTTAAACTTGTGATACTATGATTGGGCGACTTGCACAACATGACAGGTACAAAGGCGACATTTTGAAACCGTTATAATTTAGTAGACATTTATTGACGACTTTCCAAGTATTCTAAGGACATTTTTTATAAATGAGACAAAAATGTTTTTGAATATTTTGCAAGGAATTTAACATTTTTTTGCATTCTGAACATATCAAATTAGAACACAAAACTAGCCTTTTTATAAGGGGGCAAAAATTGCAATAACCTGGGGGGTAGGGGACATTAATACATGTACATAATTATATATTCTTGAATTCTTATACATTTTAACTTTTGTTGCTTTTTCGTTTGCTTTTATCTGTTATTCTGTTATTACTGTTCAGTCCATGAGATGATGCCTTCACCATTCAATTGTCACTAGACTTCATCTAAAGTTGGACATGTACATGTATCAATTTACATGCATTCAGTTGATTTCAAGGAACAGAATCAGATTCAAACTATAGACAGAAGTGATGTGTACCTGACTGTCATCCACACCGGTAACACTATCAAACTGTCTCCTTGTCGCCTGATTGACATCTGGAGTAGACAAACTGGTCTGCATGTGGCTCTGGTCCAACTCAATTCCAGTCAGACTGGTCTGCTTGTGGCCAACGTCCATCTCAGCCCCTGTTAGGTCTGTTTGAGAACTTGCCTCCTTCTGGGAAACAGTGTGCTGTTGTTGTACTGAAGTATTTGATACTCCCTGGTGATATAGCCCATTGTTACCATATAAAGCTTCTTAAAATGACTGCAAACTGTAAAATGTGAAAAGTAGCCCTCTGGAACAACTTCCAGCAGCTGTTTTGTAACTAAATGTGCATGTACACACAGAAATAAGATTTGAAATAAGTGTCTTTGTCCTACATACATAATTATACAGATAATTCGATTAGTCAACAACAGTATGCATGCATTATACTTAAAATATCCAATAGGCATCATTTTCCGACTCAGGCAAACAATGGTACATATGCAGGGCATCTGACTGGCGGAAAGAAATAGCAAATTACGCAGAAATTTGAGAGCATATTACGCAGAAGATTCGGTCAATTACGCGGCAAAAATAGCAAATTACGCGGTAGTTTTAGAGCAAATGACTAGGAAGAATCGGTCAACTATGCGGACGTTTAAATAACTATAAAACTGTTCTAAAGGAATTTTCTCTCACCGTAATTCTTGTTCTTATCAATAGGCCCTTTGTTTATGAAGCAGCACGTTTTATGAC
>JAOBYH010504373.1:0-14973 GCA_025403525.1 Umimayanthus kanabou | reverse complement strand
GGCAATGATGAAAATGTCCTGATTTCTGATTTCCAAATATTGGCAGGTATGTTATAATGATTGTGATTATAACTTTAGGGATGTGTTGCGCATCTGTTATGAGGCTGTTAGCCAAACGCAAACAGTTTGAGATGAACTTTTTCTGGTCCATTATAATTTGTTTGTAATGATATTTCCACATGCTGTCAGATTGTACTTTCTTGTACATATTCCTATTGTTGTGGTTGAGAAATACACTCTGGGCTGCAAAATGTGTTGCACTGTGTGTTTTTTGGACTTGAGAGAATATTAGGACCATACCAAGTATGAAGCATTCTGGTGTCTGTATACTTGTATACCTGGTAGCGACATCCAGTCAAGTAACCTTTTGAAACAGTGAAAGACTAGTTTTGAAACATCTGCGATTTTTGACTCTGAAACTTTGTCACTGTGCACATGTGTTCAAGGTAGTCACGTGTTTTCCAGCATTTTCTTTCTAGTAATATTGATGACACTTATGCCTTTCTCTGTGATGATAAATCTATCACCATCTTTCGATTGATGGTACCTTTGGACCAATGAAACTAGAGTTCTTTTCTGAGAGAGAGGCAGTAATTTTTGTCTCATTGTAATCTAATTGATAATTATGTTGACTTACTTACTTACTGGGATTTTTCTCCGTCACTTTTCTTTACAGGAGGCCAAACTGACAGATCAGCTGCCACTTATTATTGTTTGTGATCGTTTCGATTTTGTTCATGACTTGGTGCTGTACCTGTATCGCAACAACCTGCAAAAATACATTGAAATCTATGTGCAGAAGGTGAGTGAATATATTCTCCTTAAAAGACAAATAAATTGCATTACGAATTGTTTTGTCATAGGTATACAGCTTATTGTAATTCAGGTACTTTGGGGAGTAAAGGTTAGGGAGGGATATGGGAGATTTTAAAGTCGGACCTATAAAGGGGTGGTGGAAGTGCGTAATCTGATTTAAATGATCTGTCTAGACTTGGCACAAAAGAAGATAGGAAAAGAGAGGGTGTTAATGTTTGTGTTAATGTAAAGCCTGTGTCTTCATTAGTCAAATAAGACAAATGCCTGTTAAATTTCTTGTAGTCATTTTACCATGTAAATGTTTAACATACTTTCCTGGGTTTTCTCTTTTTCAGAAGTTACATTTTTGTTATTTATACAAAGAACTTTAAATGTCAACATCTTAATCCACTAAGAAGACAGTGAGCAGCGATTTCTGTCAAGGTTTTATGCACTCTAAAGTAATATATTAGTTTGGGTTTCAGCCCGGAACAAGAAAATTAATAGCTACAATGCAACTTATTCACTGCCTAAGACGGACTGTCCATAGCATTTGCCTCTGGGAAACTTAGATAAAGCCGGGGACACACTAGGCGATTTTATACGCCGATCGCAGCGATTGGCGAAATTCGTTTAGTGTGTCACCTACTGCGATAGCAAATTTTGCTGATCGCAGTGACTGGCGTATGAAATCATAGATATCTAGCATGTCAGATACGAGCGATTAAATACACCACAGTTCACAGGCGATAAAATTCCCTGCAGTCAGCGTATAAAATCGCCTAGTGTGTCCCCGGCTTAAGGTATCTCAACAGTGTTTCAGTCCCAGCCAGTTTATCAGCATGTATCTTCTCTTTACATTATCCACAAAAAATATTTTTTTTGTTTATGAGAATAAAGGAATTGCTCATACACAGCAAACACTCTAAGATGAAATGCAATTCTCTCACAACCTATTTACAAGGAAATTATAGAGATAAGGAGAATTTAGCAACACATATATCCCGTTTGGGGCTGAAAGGGTTAAACAAAGTTTATTCCTGGATGTTCCTAGGTGAACCCATCCCGTCTGCCAGTGGTGATAGGTGGTTTGTTGGATGTCGACTCCTCTGAAGACATCATCAAGAGTCTCATCATGGCTGTCAGAGGTCAGTTCTCAACCGATGAACTGGTGGAAGAGGTTGAAAAGCGAAACAGACTCAAATTGTTGTTACCCTGGCTGGAGGCGAGGATCCATGATGGTAGCGAGGAACCTGCTACCCACAATGCTCTAGCAAAGATCTACATTGATGCAAACAACAATCCTGAGAGATTCCTCAAGTAAGTGCACATGTCTTAGCCAGATCGGCGCAAATCAGGTGACAACTTATAGGCTGACCTTAGTTCAGTTGACTGGATGATGATTCCTTCATCTGTTTTGATGGCTGTCTCAGTGGTTATCAGTTTATCAGACACAAAATCATGGTTCATACATATCATGAAAAACCTGGGAAGTCGTGGAATTTTACAAATTCATTTTTCAGGACTTGAAAGTGATGTTTTGATCTGGGTTATGAAAAGTCATAGAAAACGATAATTTATACTATATAAAGCATGGGTCAGTAAAAAGAAAACAGAGAAATTGATTCAATTATGTGCAGAATGCTAGGCTCTCATGAGGTTCAATAGACTTGTGGGTAAGTAACTTTATTTCCAGAAGAAAATCTTAGTTTATAGTTTCTACCTTTGAACTTGCTACTGTACTGGAAAAATATTGAAGATATTTTTTGGTACCACCAAGGAAAGAAATGGTCAAAATTTGATCACAGAAAACTTTCAAAGGTTGTGAAAAAAGTCATGGAATTTCAAATGGTCAAACGAGTGCCACAAACCCTGACATAGAAGTACAGTACATGTATATCTTAATGACTGGTGCTGTGTTGTTTTCAGAGAAAACCCATTCTACGACAGCCGAGTTGTAGGAAAATACTGTGAGAAGAGAGACCCTCACCTAGCATGCGTTGCATATGAGAGAGGACAGTGTGATGAGGAACTGATTAAGGTATCTTTTAAAGATAGCTATCAATTTTGAAAATTTCCAGTATTTAATATATCTAACATCCAGGAATTTGATTGAGCAAATAGTTCTTTTCATGCATGTTCATGGTTGTGGATTGGTTATCAGTGTTGCCACACCCCACTGTTATTTTTAGTTCAATTGTTTGCCTGACAGATTATGTGTGAACTTGGGGACTTCCAGAACTTTTACAGAAAACTGATGTTACGCAAAAACCGTACTCAGACACCCTTTGTTGTAACTTTCAAGATTGTGGCGAGGTTTTGGGTAAAAATACAAAGTCTATTGTTTATTTGCTTCCAAAGGTTCGGGATAAAAATCCATGAAAGACAAACTAACATCATGTAGTTTTCAGTTATCGGAATTATGGGCCCAAAAGATGATTTAAATGCAAGTTAGAGCTTTTTCATCCTCTTCTTCTAGAGATAGTAGCAGACGGTTGAAATTACAATAACAATAACAATAATTTTATTATAATATAATACAATACAATTTACAGAATTTTGTTAGCCTGCATAATAGGTAAGTGCTAGTTGAGGCAGACTAAAACTTACGTCTCTTAGTTACAAGGAAAGGTAAATTCTTATATAAGCTAAAAATACAAAGGTAGAAAGGTCGAGAAAGAGTGAAGGGCTTAGGAGAAAAAAAGAAGAAAACCCAAGTAGTGATAAGTTACTGCTAGGGAGATGATTTTAATAACTACTAACGAATACTGTAATCAACATTGAGATTTTGGCACAGAAATACGTCATTATTGAAAAAGTTTAGAGATTTCAATATACTACCATTAGCATGTAAATGTTTAAGCAGAGCTGACTTGACTACTTTTTTTGATAAATTCCTAACATGAGCAGGTATCTGGTTTCATAGACGTACGCCAACACGTGAAAAGGAGTTTTTCTGGGTGTTAAGACGTTAAAATTTTGATTGAAGTTTTTTATTTTTGTGTCTGTAGTTTTGGAATGTAAACCAAAACTCTTCTGATTGCCACTGTCACGTCGCTTCCGTTGACTGTAAAGTAGATGGTAAAATGTAAAGCTTCAAAGATGCAAGTCTCTATTACAACATTTTCGTCAAGCAAGTAGCAAGCAGAAGCAGCTAATAATTTTAGTAGTTGGATAATTTTGGCTTTTCCCTGACAACTGGCAACCTGGGCAACATTAACTAGCTACCTTAGTTGTTTCCGCCAGCTACTTTTTCAATGAAAACATTATATAGAGGTCCACATCTTTGGCATTCGCACAAGTCACTGGCTACTTTTTGGCATTTTGCCATCTACTTTAAGAGCTGTGGACGACCTTGAATACCAGACATCGTTTTTGTGAAGTGACCTATATTTTACTTATTTCAACCAAGGTGTGCAACGAGAACTCGCTGTTTAAGAGCTTGGCAAGATACCTTGTTCGTCGAAGGGACACTGAGCTTTGGGGCTCTGTTCTTGATGAAAATAACCAGTATCGGAGGCAGTTGATTGATCAAGTTGTCCAGACAGCATTGTCTGAAACTCAAGACCCAGAAGATGTCTCGTGTACAGTGAAAGCTTTTATGACTGCTGATCTGCCTAATGAGCTCATCGAATTGCTGGAGAAGATTGTTCTGGAGAACTCTGTCTTCAGTGATCATAGGTAAGCAGAAGAAATAGCGAAGTGACTTTACTTAAGTATAGGAAGATTAATGTAGTACAAGTGATAGTGTAATGGGATTTGCTAAATCAGTTGTTTGTGACAGTTACTTAAATCCAACGGCCATTCGTAAGGCTGCAAGTAAGCAAAGTTTTCAAAAAAAGTTTTTTTCTTAAAAAAAATAAAGTAGCCTTATCAAAAAATATATATATTTCAGGCTGTCGGTATAGTGAAACCTTGGTATAAAGGCCCCCCTATATATAAACAAAATGTAGGAAATTTTGAATACTTTTTTGTAAACTTATTTATCGAGGTAGAATGAAACAGAACAAAGCTGCTTCCCTTTCCCTTTCACCTTTCCACTTCATAAGTTCGGCTTCATTAGTTTGGGATTCCATTTGTAGTTGATGATTTTGCAGATATTTTGGTGCCTTGATACCCATCCAAGTTTGCAGCAGAAACTATTAACTTTCATTTTGACCATATTTTTTGTTCCTTTTATTTAATTCTCTGCTCAGTTGTTGAATGAAAAATTAACACATACGTTTTGTGTTATCATTTACAGGAATCTTCAAAACCTGCTGATCCTGACCGCTATTAAAGCTGACCGCACCAGAGTGATGGAGTACATTACCAGACTAGATAATTATGACGCTCCAGATATCGCCAGCATCGCTATTGGTAGTGAACTGTACGAAGAAGCATTTGCCATCTTTAAGAAATTTGAAGTCAACACTTCTGCTATTCAGGTAAGTTTAGATTCCTTTGATCATCAGTACAATTTATTGCAGTATCCGTCTTACTCATATTCAAAAATCCCACTACAATGAAAAGCAATGATTATGTAGAGAGAACTGAAGATTTTAAACTGTAGACAGTCAGTAGCAGTATTTTGTACATTAAAACATTAGTATGATCTTGCACATGCAGTAACTCAGGTCTTGCACTGTTTGAGATACGTGTACAGTACATGTAATTTGGCATTATTTATTGGGATGGGGACAGTTCATTTAGAGGGAAGCAACTTTGAAACGCTGATAAATTAAAATATGTTGCAACCAATAGTTATCATAACGACTTTTAAAGCCCAATTTGGATCAGTCGAAGTTAAATTGCCCCCTTGTTTATGCTCTGGGGACGTAGTCATGCAACACAACTTTTTTCAAAAGAGTACATCATCAATTTCCTTAACTAAATTAATTGTGTCAAAGCTGCAGTTCTAATTACATCCATTTTTTATTTGTAGGTCTTACTTGAGAATATCCAGAACCTAGACCGTGCATATGAATTTGCCGAGCGGTGCAACGAGCCTGCGGTGTGGAGCCAACTGGCCAAAGCTCAGCTGCAAGAGAACATGGTCAAGGAGGGAATCGACTCCTACATCAAGGCTGATGACCCATCTGCTTACATGGAGGTTGTCGAGGTGGCAAACAGGGAAGGTATGGTGTATTGATTTGTATAAAGGATTGGTACTAATTGGCTTTGAACAACCAGGCCCAGAATGTTTTCTGATAACAGGCTAAAACGGAAGCGAAAACAGAATTGAAATTTCTGTGATAATGTCATGCAGGGATTCAGTGTTTCGTATTTGTAACTGAGCTTATTCTCTTGTTGCATGTAAATGTTTGTGAATTTAAGAGTGTTTCCAAGGATATTCTTTCTATCTTATGTTGTTGCTGTGTAATCATTCCAGTTTACGAACTTTATACTATTTCGTTTCGTAAAGTTCAGTCCCCGAATTTGAGTTTTCTCGCTACGTTGTGTTAGCACTCCGACCAGGGGCGTTTAATCTCCCGCTTCGGGAAGAAACTTTCCGCCATCTTGAAAGAATCTTTGACTGTTGAGACCAGAATCTTTTTCAGGCATCATGCCGTTTTGACGTCATCATGCATAAGGTCTATTTCAACAAATGGTGTATCTTCAGTTGGAGCAGCAGTGGATTTCTTTTCAGGCCTCATCTTCTTTTCATAGGAAACTACGAAGATCTTGTCCGTTACCTTCAGATGGCACGGAAGAAAGCACGCGACGCACACGTTGAAACGGAGCTGATCTTTGCCTACGCCAGGACAAACCGTTTGGCTGAACTAGAGGAGTTCATCTCTGGACCAAATCACGCCCAGATCTTACAGGCAAGTTACTCTTTGGGGTTTGAACGTGGCACGCTAGTAATAGCTGAACCAGCTTAATATCCCCTTTCCCCTGGTTCTAAGGCACACCATTTTACTGACAAAACTGATACTCAAGACTCACAGCCGCTATAAACCACCACTTTCTCTTGTCATCGTCTTTTATGAAAAAAACGTTGCAGTTGCATTAGTTTTCTTTTGCTTTACAGCTTTGAAAATGAGTTAAAATATGGTAAATGACAAAACCGATTAAAGGAATGGCTTGTCATAAAGCGTTATGTTGAAAAAATCTCTTATTTTACCTGCGTATGTATAGCTGTCCCAGAAGGAAGTGTTACTTTAATTCGAAACATCTCTTTACTCCGATGGTAAATCTCTTGATTATAAACCTACTCCGAACCCCTTGCGAATATAAATAACCCACGTCTTACGAGCGGGATTTGACGATATTAACTTCGGGAAGAAAGAGCAAAATAATTGTTTTGAATTTTTTTGTCAGGTTGGCGACAGATGCTATGACGAGGGAATGTATGAAGCTGCCAAACTACTTTTCAACAATGTATCAAACTTTGCCAAGTTAGCGTCGACCTTAGTTCACTTAGGAGAATATCAAGCTGCAGTGGATAGTGCAAGGAAAGCCAACAGCACCAAGACCTGGAAGGAGGTACGAACACCTTGAATTTGACACCCGGTTGAGGCGAAATATTGATACTTCGCATTATAAATATTTCTGGATAATTTCGTTTGATAATGACAACAACAACATTCTTTAATACACGTTAATTTTGATCACAGAAGTAAACAGTGATAATTAAGAAAGAGGAATAACCATAAGGAACCTACAAAATTGCTCGAATTATACTAGCTAACGTATATTTCAGCGCTCAAATACTTCTGGCATTTTACTAACCCTGATGTTTTCTACAGGTTTGTTTCTCGTGTGTTGAAGGTGAGGAATTCCGTCTGGCCCAGATGTGCGGTCTCCACATCGTGGTCCATGCAGATGAACTAGAAGAGCTTATCAGCTTTTACCAGAACCGTGGGTACTTCGAGGAGCTGATCTCCCTGATGGAAGCAGCCCTGGGGCTGGAGAGGGCGCACATGGGCATGTTCACCGAGCTGGCCATCCTCTACTCCAAATACAAACCAACCAAGATGAGAGAGCATCTGGAGCTCTTCTGGTCCCGAGTCAACATTCCCAAGGTCAGAAATCCGTAACTAATTTCACTGTAGTTTTTACTTTCGAATTTATAAACCTGCCAGTTGCGTGTAAGTTAGTAGTATACCCGGACCCAATAGGAGAACTGTGGAATGTATGGCATAAGGGATTTTAAAAATGACGCATTCCGTGTTTCCTTAGTTCCTTCAGTTCCTATTATTCTTTAATTATCTAATGGGGGTATACTACTTCAGTTATACAATGCAATTGTATGCAATTAGTTGATTTTTTGTAGTTTCTGCTGTAGAAATCAACTGAATCCCAAGCGTTATGTACACGTGTAGATACCTATTTTTGACAGGGAAATTATTGAAAAGTTTTGTCGCTATTTTCCAGGAATTCTTTACCTTTGGATAGATCGTTTCTTTCGGAAATCCATAGTTGCATCAGAAAAACAAATGTCACTTCAGAACTCTGCAGTATTGTACCTATAACAATAAACAAGTTGTAAATGGATTTGCTTATTCGTACTTTAGGAATAGTCAATTCGTCAAAATGTTTATACGAATTTTTAAGTCTTCTAGTAAGTAGAAAACAATGTTAACTTGAAGTAATTATTTGTTCTATGGGTTAACTTGAATTCGTTTTGGCGCTTGCATTATATTTGTCTTTGAAATTTTTGCAGTATCGAATGCAGGGCTGGACTCAAGAATTATTCGTAGAGTTTTGCCGGTGCTTTGTATTTTGTTTCTAGACTGTGGAAATATTTCGATATCAAGCTAAACCATGTTAAAGGTCGAAACTAGAAAGCCTTGATCTTCATAATACTACCCATAGTATGATAGCAACTCTTCTGAGAATGCGATTAAGAAATATCTCCTGCATTAAATAAATGGATTACCTCTTGTAGGTTCTTCGAGCTGCCGAGCAGGCCCACCTATGGTCGGAGCTAGTGTTCTTGTATGAGAAGTATGAGGAGTACGACAACGCTGTGCAGACCATGATGACCCACCCCACCGTCGCATGGAAGGAAGCCTTATTTAAGGACGTCATCTGTAAAGTGGCCAACATCGAGCTGTACTACCGTGCCCTCAACTTCTACTTGGAGTTCCACCCCATGTTAATATGCGACCTGCTCATCGTGCTCACGCCCCGAATGGACCACACACGAGCCGTGGGGTTCTTTAACAAGGTCAACCACTTGCCGATGGTGAAACCGTACTTGCGCTCTGTCCAAAGCCACAACAACAAAGCGATCAACGAGGCGCTGAACGATCTTCAGATTGAGGAGGAGGACTACAACGGTCTTCGTGCCTCCATTGATGCTTTTGATAATTTCGACAACATCGCGTTGGCTCAGCGTCTTGAGAAACACGAGCTAATCGAATTCAGACGGATAGCAGCTTATCTGTACAAGGGAAACAATCGCTGGCAACAGTCCGTGGAGCTGTGTAAGAGAGACAAACTTTACAAGGTTCGTGTTGACTTAAAAACTGCTTCATCGTGTTTCTCTGCCTACGTCTTTGTGTCATTTGTCCTTTGCTGTTTTCTGTTTATTGTCTCTTTGTCGGTGTTGGCTGTTTGTCTTTTTGTACAACCGTTTCATACGGCTTTCCACCTTTCTCTGTGTTTTCGTGCCTTTACTTACTACCGTCTTCTCCGTTTTTCTTTCCTTGGAAGAAAGGTTAGAATTTGCGACGATTTGTTTGGTGTGACATTTTGTGGGATAATTTCTTCGATTTTTTTGAATTAGTAGCAATTCACACAAATAGAGCAAGCAAAAAAAAGTTGCGCAAAAAAGAAAACTCCTAAAAAAATACAGAGTTTGTATCCAGAACTGAAAATGATGGTTGAAGAGCAGACCCTGAAGTAAGAAAGCAGAACAAGATATTTTTATTTTCAAGAAAAGACTTTGAAGAGGTCAGAGAAAATATTGTTTCGCAAACCTTTCATATTCAAAGAAATAGCGCTCTTTTCTTTGTTTGTATATCTTCGATTATTCGTACTACATTTTCTAAAGATTGCAATAGTTACTTAGTAAAATGCATCCTAAATTATTACCAATACTTATTACTTCACAATATCTAAAACAAAGTTCTTGCAAAACTTGTACCACACGTACAACCATTCAAATCATCAACTACCGGACAAACTCTAGTTTTTGCGATATACTAGCATGGCGCCATTATAATACACAGATATATTCTTGTCGCCTGTTTCTTGTATCTTGCACCCTCTGTTTTATTTCTTTTTTTGCCTTGCAAAATTTTCAAATTGTTTAAGTGGAAAGAAACAACCACTGAGTCATTTAACTATGTGGTTTCATAACTGAGCCACAGACACTAGCGTAGTTGGTAAGATTTCTGACTGCCAACCAGAAGGTCCCGGGTCCAATACCCGGCCTGGTCGAGGGTTGAACTTTGTGTAAGCTTCTTTCGCCACAACGTCCGTGTACAGGGACGTTGAGCCGTTGGTCTAGTCTCCTCAAATACTATCTCAGGAGTCTTAAAAGAACACACACACACACTTCTCGAAAAGAGTAGGGTAATCCCGGTGTTGTGATGAGGGCCACACGGGAGAATACGTCCTATGGATGTAAATGTGTTACCCTCAATAAATAAAGCGTCTTAACCTTTTTTTACGCAGGATGCCATGCTGTACGCCGCTGAATCACGTAACAAGGACACCGCGGAGGACCTGATCCAATGGTTCCTGGAGATTGGCAAGCACGAGTGTTTTGCTGCCTGTCTGTTCATGTGCTACGACCTGCTGGAACCCGACGTGGTGCTGGAGGTGGCTTGGAGGCACAACCTGCTGGACTTCGCCATGCCTTATATGATCCAAGTACTCAAGGAGTACACTGGAAAGGTGAGAGTTAGTTTGTAGGCACAACCTCCTTTACTTCACCATGCCTTACATGATCCAAGTACTCAAGGAGTACACTTGAAAGGTGAGAGTTAGTTTGTAGGCACAACCTCCTGGACTTCGCCATGCCTTGTATGATCCAAGTACTCAAGGATTACACTGGCAAGGTGAGAGTCAGTTTTTTGGCTTGTCAGCCAGTCAGTCCCTCGATTGCCTAGTCATTTTGGCAGTAAGTTATCACTAATCAGTCAGTTAACACTCATTCAGACATTCAGTCAGTCAGTCAGTCAGTCAGTCAGACATTCAGTCAGTCACTCGGTCAGTCAGTTACACTCAGTCAGACAGTCACTCACACTATCTCTCGGTCGGTCAGTCAATCAATCAGTCACTTGGTCACTCAGTTACTCAGTCACTCACTCACTTGGTCAGTCAATCAATCAGTCACTTGATCAGTCAGTCAGTCAGACATTCAGTGAGCAGTCAGTCATTGGTCAGTTAGTCACTCAGTCAGACACTCAGTCGTCGTAACATTTTTGGGGGTTTTTTTTGAAAAGCTTACGTGCCTCTTTTCCCACCCCCACCCCAAAGTACGCTTTGTACGCCTGTGCAAATGATGAAGAAATGGACGACCCCAGAGTCCTGCACGTGAATAATAACTGACACTCAGTTTTCACTCTGATCACAGGTCAACAAACTGACTGTCTCTGAAGCGGAGAGGAAGGATCAGGAGGAGAATAAACAAGAACAGCCACTGGTGTTGGGTACGTTTCCTCACGATTCGTGTTAGGTGTTATATCGTAAGGTAGACCTACTTCGGACATTTTGTTGCCGTGCGTGTATCGAGAGGGATTGCCTTTTGTCGCGTATCTCTGGTTCACCAGGTTGTTAGCGAATCGGTGTGATGTTTGTCACTGCTTGGTGTGTCAGTATCTGATGTTTGACCCACTTGTGTGTGTGGGTAGGATTTCGTGATCCTCGAAAACCAATCAAAGTCCTTGGAAATCTTTACCTGGTTGCTGCCTGCACCACCAAAAAATTACATTTTAACAATTTTTAAAATTAAAAGGAAATACAAAAAGTTCAATTTTTTTTTGCCGCAGGTCCTGAATCTTGAATCTGCTAGAAAAGGTTCTGGAAAGTCCTTAAAGTCCTTGAATTTCGTGTTGATTTAAGGGTGCTAACCCTGGGTGTGTGTGTTCATGTGTATGTTTCATTTCTCCTCATACCCACTATTCTTGTGTGTCTGTTCGTGCATTATTCCAATGATTTTTGTTCTTTTTTCCCCTGCAGGGCAAGACCAGCTGATGATCACAGCCGGACCCGGCGTTGTACCCGGCATGATGCCCGGAGGAATGGCTCCTGGGGGAATGCCCCCAGGGGGTATGCCACCCATGGGTATGCAGCAGCAGTATCCCGGTCAAGTCGGCTTCTACGGACAGATGTAGCAAGCGCATGCGCAATAGAATGAAACAGTCTTAGAATTTACTTACGTATGGTGCGAAGCCCGCGCTGTTATTCAATAATACAAATTCAAGTATTTAGCTCACTCTGACCCTGTTCGACGAACAAGAAGGCAGAAGTTTGTACTTTGTTTTTATACCATAGTCGCAAGTAACTTGGGATTGATAAAAAAAAAAAAGAGGCTTAGCTGGAAGATTGTTCAAATTCTTGGCTCAATAGTCTACTGAGCCTGGAGTATTAGGTAATTATATTAAAACGTAACTGGTATAGTTTTTTGTTAATTTTTGTGACAATGTGGTTTCCAAACCGAAACATAAACTTGATAACTTGATAAGTCATTCACCTTCAAAGTCTGATTGTCAAACAACGCCATCTAATAGGAAAATAAAATCTATTTGATATTTGTTTATGCGTTGTGCCCTTTCTCCATATTGTCGCGTTAGTGCCATCCATAGAGAGTAAACCTTGGCTAAATGGATTCGCAAGTCGATGCACGACATCGCAAGTTTTTAACCTTCAAACTTGCGTTCAGCTTGCGCTTGGTGTTGCCACAAACTTGCTTGGACTTGTGACAAGTTTGTGTTGCGAGATCGAACGATAAAGAACCTTCATCGACTTGTGCATAAGTCAACGTAAGTCCATGCAAGTCGAACAGAAAGTTGCTCCATCTGTAATTTAGTGATCAGTTACTGGTTATTGGAACCTGTGCTTTGAATTATAGATTATACTTTTTACTTATTTTCCTTATCGGGTCATACTGTAAAGGAGGTCGTGGGTTCGAATCACATCGGGGTCAGAGGTTTTTTCTCTTTCTCCGTGTGGGCCCATTTCCTTTCTACGGCTTTCGCTCAGAAGGTATTTGGGATATTTATTAGAGCACTTTAATTTATCACATTTAAACCACTATACATACTGTAAAGGCCCTGACACCCCACAATGCAACAGTACACGCAATTGTTTCAGTTCGTGTGTCAGTCCCCGAGTTGTTACGTGCAATGTTGCTGAAGTAGGATTTCTCTTCCCCGGTCCTCCAATATATTCAGTTCTCTCGCTTGCTCTCCATCCCCCCTTGAAAAACTCCAGGGAACCTCTGCGGAGGAGAGAGGGATCGGATTCTACTTCTGCAATATCGCGCGCAACAATTTCAGAAAGCTGGCACACGGTGCAATTTCCACATTGCGCGCAATTTAATGAAGAAACGAAAAAAAAGGCATTTACATAAGGGGATTCACCTGGCGAACCAGAGACGAAAGCCGTCACACCCGAGACAAACTTATCTTGCCCGGGACCAAATTCTTCCCGCCCGCTCCTTTAGCATTTTTTTTTTGGTCTTTTGTCCCGGTGAAGACTGTTTACATGGAATTTTCCATCCCGGGATGTCAATTCATTCCGGCGCTTTGGAACAGGATGAGATTATCCCAGGGCGAACTCATCGCGCCCGAAAGCTATGTAAATAGCAGCATAGTCCAATTAGTTTTGGCCCCATTTTTTCTTCAGTCCCCCGGAGTGCAGCGAAGAGCGAAGAAAATTGGGTCAGAACTGGACTAATAGCAGCAAGGAAATTGCCAGGTACTGAGACGAGATTACCACACGGGCCGGCACTAAATCTGCTTCAGTACTTGGCCTGTAAATCCGTTTCAATCGTTTTCGAAGTTAAGCCATCCGCACTGTACCCGCAACTGTGCCTAAAGCATATTGCAGCGGATCATCCACGACATTTCCACCTCTCCCCACATCGTGTCTGTCCGAACTCGCGTTGCTTTCGAAAGTGCTGCTGAAATGCATATGAACTTGACAAAACATCGCATAATATAATAAATTGTTAGTATTGTGTGTGCAGTTGTTACTTTCCATTCGTACAAACCAACCGCAAGCACAAATATGCTTTGTTGAATTAGCCGCTACCATGGCCGGCAAGAAAGAAACACAATAATAAAAAAAAAAAATTTGAAGCAAACTTGGGTTGTTAGTAATCGGCGTAACAGCGTAACGAGTAACGGCTTAACGAGAATCGGCGTAACCAGATTCTTTTTCCACCCCGAAACTTGAGAATCGGCGTAAGGAGATTTTTTTGTTTGGCCCGCAAAACTTGGCAAACAGTGTAACGAAATTTTTTATGCCCCTAAACTTGAAACTTTTTCAATGAAAATAACACATTTTTATATTCACTTGATTTTGGAAAACATACTGTCTTTTACTGAACCAGTCGGCACGTCGTGATCAGTTGTGCGGTTCTATGGACTTTGATGGGAGAAAAAAATAACAAGATCATAATAATTGCTCATTTATCTGCCTGTACCGTTTAAAAAACATTTGTGAAAAGTTATGCTTTCATTAACACAGTAAACGAGGCGAGCCAAAATTTATCCGCGGGAACGTATGGGCAATCAGTCTCGAACGCCTAACATTCTTCCCATGAACGTATCCGAAGGCAGAAAAAATGCACCGAGGCGCAGAATTGAGTCATCACGCATATTGCTAAAAATACTGAACATGGCGAAATTGTATGATGGGAAATTGAGATTTTTCACAAGGAGTGTCATACTCAATACAAAGGCTTTGAAAGGTAAGTTGGAAATATATTTTGATTGCAATCTGCATCAAACAGATATGGGCTACGCATTACGACTTACAATAAATGTTGTTCGACTGGACACTTGGAAGGCGATCGAAACTGAGAATGAGAACTGGACTTGTTACTGCAAGCATACTAGAATGAAAATGAAACCGTGGCCAAACGTCGACGCAAATCGGTGCAAGTCAGTGCAAATTTAAGTTTCAAACTCAAGTTTCTTTGGACTGAGTAATAAAGTACTCCCGTTAGCTTTTGTTTGTCATCTCCACCTCGGAAACTCCGAGTATAAGAACTCTTATTCTCAGTTTTTTTTA
>JAOBYH010503262.1:0-14984 GCA_025403525.1 Umimayanthus kanabou | reverse complement strand
AGGGTGGGGGTGGAAAGTGCCCGTGGACTATAACTCTAAAACTATTAATGATAATGAAATCAAATTTGGTGGGGTAGTAAAAAATCATAAACTAGGTAATTTGGTGTAGCTTAATTGGCATATGATGTCACAATGACGTCTTAACTGTCAAAATTTTGAGTTTTTACAAAAATCTCGCTAATCAAAGTAGAAAAGTTTAGAGACATTTCTGAGTTAAAAAACAACAAATAAATAGTACAAAATGAAAAGGAAACTTTCGTTTTAATATAAATAACATTATTTTATAGAAATTGAGTATTACAAAGCATGTTTTTCTGCAAAAGTTCAATGTTCAAACCTCACATTAGCTCATAAACTAAAACATTAATCTTTTACTCAAATTCCTTGTATTTAATGCTTTAGTGTCACTAAAACCGTTTTAGTTCTGTTCCCAACGTTTTCAAATGCAAATTGACTAAGAAAAGCTTTAAAATTTGACAAAGTGCAAAATACATTGCCGCCATCTTGGATTTAAAAAAATGGTATTGTGCAATACCTATGATGTCACAAGTCACATGCAACATTAATTATATTACAGATAATATTGATTAATTGACTTTTAGACTAACAATTAGTCCTTGTTTTAAAGATTTTGTTAATGGAGAAAAATATTTAAAAAGTCAAAATTTGAGTAAACATGGCATCGAAAATGGGGTTGCCAAGGTAACAAGTGACACCCTTGACACAAAATTTATCCAGAATCTTGTTCTCCAAGAAATTTTAGAAAAAATGGCCACATTTGATAGGTATTACTTAAATATCAATGAAGTTCTTGAAAGTTGAAATCGGTGCAGGCACTTTCCGCCCACCCCCCCAGGTCGAATAGGGTTAAAGGAGACAACTTTTCTCTTATTTCAGCACAAGGGGCACGATGATATTAAATTTTTAGTACTGACAGAATCAATCAGTTTGCAAGATTTGGAATGTACACGTTCTCACACATGTATCTTGTACACTTTGTTATATAATTTAATTATACCGTATCCATTTTGAAATCACTGGTGACTCCTGCATTCTGATTGGTTCCCAGTGGCAGTGATTACAGAATTAATCACACTGTTTTGAACAACCAATCACAAAGAAGAAAAACAGAAACAATCATTCTATTTCAAGCGTTAACTAAAAAGCATTATCTTTTGCTTATAAAAATGTGATTTCAAAATGGATAATTATTTATAATTAATTGGTAATTGAACTGAGTGGAGCACTTGCAATTTTGGTCTGAAATCATGCTGCATGCTCATTCAATTTTCAAATCATATGTATGATTTCAGACCAAATTGCTCTCCACTCAGTTCAATTACCATTATAAATTATGATAAATGATTATCAGGTGTGTTTTAATAATTTGTTCTTAATAGCTATCTGGAAGGTTTGAAGAGAGAGTTGGAGAAGCTCCATCCACTAAACCCAGTGGGATCCAGCCACAGTCATGGGTCAGATTCTAGAGATTATGTGGTGCATATTTACTACAAGGTAACCAGTTTGATGAACTATCAGTATGCACCGTACTAGTTTGGCACAAGTTTCCAGTTTCTTTAACCTGAAAGAGTGGGGTTACTGACATTTAGATACATGTGCATGCATGTAGATGTGTGAATAATCCTAAAGTAGCAGTGTTGTGTTTTTATCATGTTACTGTGTTAGTCCTTCCAACCTTATAAGCCTTAAATCTGGAGATTTTTGAAAACAAACTGGAAAAGAACCCTTGAGAGCTGGTTCACAATAAAAAAATTGAGCGAAGTTTGAGTCCAAGGTTTATGGTGTTTTTTCAGATTCCCAGTTCTCTTAAAGTACTGAATACTGGAGAGACCAATATGGCTGACTACAATGTCCAAAACCATTGACGAAAAACCATAGAATCATCTCTTAAAGAAATAGTGTACTCAAAGCAGATAAGTTTTCAACAGCTGAATAAATCCCATATATATATATATACTGTTGTGTTGACAAAGTTTGTCCAAGGTTGTGGAACCTGAAAAGTCAAGGCATTTTCTTTTGGGTCTTGAAAAGTCATGAATGGAAAATGAAAATTAGTGTTTAAAACCGCAAGTCGGGTTTTTTTGTTGAGTGAGAAGAAATCTGTAACTCGGCTTAATTTATGTACAGAATTCTTGACTCACATGTATGAAGTAAGACTTATGAGCAAATAAATATCTTTATTCCCTAAACAGTACCTGTTCTGTATCTTGAAAGTGGTTACGGTGGAGAATAGGTTTTGGAGTCACAGAGAAAACTTATAATGGAAAACTGCTGAAAGTCATGGAAAAAGTCACGGAAAGTCATTGACCTTCAAAGATCAAAGGAATACGAACTCTGACAGATGTATAATGATTCTTATTATTTTGTATAAATTAGGGAGAGAGTGGCTCCTTCATTGAAATCTGGCACCTCTGCTTGATGTACTTCCTTGTCTTTCTATACCTCACCTTTTCAGTTGGTAGGTAAATCTTACTCGAGTTTAATTATACAGTGTATTTACAACTTCAAATTATCAAGACAGCAATAGTTCCAAAGCTGCCAAGTTCGGAGAATATCAGGTATAAGATTTTTGTAAACAAACTTTTAAGTTAGAGAAACCATAGCAAGATACTGTATTGAGTAAACAGGGATATAGTTTATAAGAAAAATAATATTTACATGAAAATAGACCAATTTATTTGCCGGGAGAGGCTTGAGCACATGTACTTTACCTGTACAATGTAGCACGTGGTATCAAAGGAATGAGACTAGTATGTTTGTGGTTTCATATGAAAGAGCGCAAACATGGCTCGAAGTTTAGAGGAGGAAGCCAATTTATTAAGTTAGCCATGCAATGAACCTAAACTACGACCAGACCCTGTTTTTCTTCTTGAGTTCGTCGAGCTGTGAAATAAACATCTCGAAAGCTGAATGTGGAAACTGGGGTGAAGAAAAACAAGAGAAGAGGTAGAGAGAAAATAGAAAAAAAATATTTTTTCTCTCTCTCTTTCCTCGTCCCAGTTTCCACACACCAGTTTTCGCAATTTCTTGTCTGCAGCTCGACGAACTCAAGAGGAAAATAAGGACTGCTTGTAGGCTAAATGGACCAGTTGCAACACCACAGAAATTCAGTTAACCAAGCCGACAGAGCCACTAACCTTCTTGAAGGTCCTACAGAAACGTTCAGGTTTACATCGATCCACCTCATTTAGTTGTAGAAGAATCCAAGCAACACAAGTATTTTAAAATAAAATTTGTTTAAAGGCCTTAAAAACGCTTACTGAATTTCATCAATTTCTTTCTTTGACCTGATCATGTTTTGGTTGGACTGTCTATAAATTGAGTTAGGTTATTCACAAAAATCAAACTAGGTTGGCTACGAAAATGGCTAATTATGGCCCCCAACAGAGACTGTACCCAATCTGCTAAAATCTCCCCTCCCACTGACAGTGAGATCAATTCACTAACACTGGTACATACGTTTCTTACGATCTAAGAACTGGTGGTGTACGCTTTGATGAATTGATCTGCTATTAAGAACTTACAGTATAATGTTCACCATTAATTTGTGTTACACTGCAGCTAAGATAGAGATGGTGAAGTCAAAAATTGGACTGGCATTCAGTGCAGTCATTACAATCATGGCGTCGTTGACAATGGCAGCTGGATTGTGTTCATTTTTTGGCCTTGTACCAACCCTTAATAGCAGGTAGGGGTGATGCACATTTGATAACATTAATTTTTAGTTAAGAATATCCTGGTCATCACCAAATTTTACGGCCTTGTACCAACTCTTAATAGCAGGTAGGGGTGATACACTTTTGATAACATTTAGTTAAGAATATTCGGTCATCACCAAATATTACGGCCTTGTACCAGCTCTTAATAGCAGGTAGGGGTGATACACATTTGATAACATTTAGTTAAGAATATCCTGGTCACCAAATATTACGGCCTTGTACCAACTCTTAATAGCAGGTAGGGGTGATACACATTTGATAACATTTAGTTAAGAATATCCTGGTCATCATCAAATATTTCGATCTTGTACTAACCCTTAACAGCAGTTTGGGGTGATACACATTTGATAACATTTATTTAAGAATATCCTGGTCATCACCAAATATTACGGCTTTGAACCAACTCTTAACAGCTGGTAGGGGTGGTACACATTTGATAGCACATAGTTAGGAATATCCTAGTCATCAGCAAAAAATATCAGCCTTGTACTAACCTTTAACAGCAGTTCGGGGTCATACACTTTTGATAACATTTATTCAAGAATATCCTTGTTGCCATGAAATAAATCTATTCATCAGTTGGTTCATTTAATTGATATTAAATAACCTTAATTCGAAATATATAAAGCATGTAATAGACACTGTACATCGAGAAGAAAGCAATTATTACAACACATGTATACTTTGCTTTACTTTTTTTTTTACTGTAAGAAGAAAGCGTGTCCAAGTATTGAAATCATTGCTGAATCAAGTTTTGGTGAAGAGCAAGAATTGTTCTGCCAGTATTTATATCCTAGATAATTAGCACAACAAAACAATACAGATGGCTATTAGAGGCAGAGGAGGCTTTAGGACTTTAACTGTTGGCTTTAAGCGCCCCGAAAATGTTAGCCTAATTGTGACCAATTACAAGTTGTTTCACAAGAAACATGTACTTTTGTATTAGATAAGATTATTCACAAACCATCTTTCCTTTTCGAATTCATGGATATCTACTTAGTTTTAACAATGGCATCATCTGGCCTTTTGTCTTTTAAAACCTGTGCACTTTTTACAATGGTCTGTAAATGGTGTTATTATGAGAGCATCAGTGTTGATGTTGTTGTGATGTAACATCAAGAATTACGATTGTTTGCACATCATCTTTCTTTATCATCGTCCATTTACAACCTCTACTTTGTGCACAGACTAACAACTGAAAAACAAACAGACAGAGTCAACGCTTGGTCTGTAGTAGATATTCCTATAAGAAGAATAACGTGAATGTTGTTGTACCATCAAGATTAACAAGATGTACATAGACTACGAAATTGTTACAAAGCCACAGCCGCTCATATTACGGCATTTTTGTTTTTCAGTTTTGAACCCAGTTTGTATAGTCAAAGTAAATGTTGGACATTCCAGGCAGTAGTTCCTATAAATACCTCCGCTTTAACCTGTGTTTAATTAATAAGATTTGATTTGATATTGATGTGTCTTTTTACAGTGAGATCTTTCCTTACCTCGTGATCGTTATTGGTGTCGAGAATATCATGGTCATCACCAAGTCTGTTGTGTCCACACCTTTTCATCTGGATGTGGAAATAAGAGTAGCACAAGGTAGGAAAGGTGCTAATGAACTATTAGTTAAACAGATTACGATAAAGGTTTGTACTTCTACCACAGACAGCAGTTCCAAGTTAGATATTGGAGACGTTTTGATCCATGATAGCAGCTGTTAATCCATTTTTCCCACCTAGTTTGGCGCAAATTCGTTCTCAAAGCGTGAATCTGCTGCCATATTGTAACAACATTCCAACTCGACATATAAATGTTCCGTGTCAGGGTAAAACCTCTGAGTACTAAGACCAAAATCCAGTTTGGGCTTTAAGCACACAGTACTTGATGCAGCTAAGGCCTGTTATAGTTTGAAGATTAACTAAAGTACCTACTTTATTTCTTCAGGACTGAGTAGAGAAGGAAGATATATTTTCAAGAACCTAGTGATAGAGATGGCTTTGTTAGTGGCAGGTCACTTCACGTACGTTCCAGCGGTTCAGGAGTTTTGTCTGTTTGCTGTGGTTGGCCTATCAACAGACTTCTTCCTGCAGATGGTGTTCTTTGCAACTGTTCTCTCCATTGACATGAGAAGGCTAGAGGTACACTCGCCTAGCTGTGTACATTTTGTTTTCGTGTTTGGAGGTGTGAGGAGAAATTTTAAGCAGCGATTAAACAGGAAATTCCGCTATTAAAGGGACTGGTCGGACCACTCACACTTTTATTTGACACTCGGCCTTTGTGGAGTGAATATCTCCTGATTCTTTGCCTCATTGCCTTTTTCTTGTTGCTTACAGCGTGAAATTCAAAATCGAATATCTGAATGCCAAAGAAAGCCTAAAGTGTGACTTTCGAAACACTGATGGCCGTCGTCACTCAACTACTGCCTTTCCCCTACTAATTGATTTTTGCATATTTGAATTACAGTGTCAAGCATTAAACATTTTAGAAGAAAGTTCATATACACGCTGAGTTTGTTGTGGCTGCAAAGTTGGAATTCTGAATTTCAACCTTTGAAGCGAATTTAAAGGAGGATGGGCCAAACCTTTTATAGCGGAACCTCTTGTTGAACACAGTAGATAGACACGAGTGCTTTAAGTCGGATGAAAACTTAGTTTCAGTTTATTATAAAACCCGTTATTTTAAGCTAGATTCTAGGAAATCTCACTACTAGTCTGAACAGTTCAATTTCATTTTCTCTGATAACTACTTGTGTCAAAAACACATGATCATTATATTTTTAGAAATGTTTACCATAATATTTTTGTCATTAATTGACTTTTCTCTACCAATTTGATTGACGCATTGGTTTTTGAGCTTAGCAAGTTACTTTATACAATAGCTGACTGCAAGGATACAATTCCTACCATTGATCACTTTCAACAACTTTTGTAGCTGTAGACCAGTCTTTGCTTTGGAAGATTTGAAATACCAAGACTATTATTTGTTGTTGTTAAAACAACAAGTACATGTACGTGGGATCAACGCTTTGCTATTTGCTTGCCTCAGTTGTCAGATTTGGAGAGGATTACCGCCTATCAACAGAGCCTTGATGTTGCAGCGCATCCAGGTAAGTTGTTAAATAACAATTATTATTAGAAATCAAAACTGATAGTAATAATAATATTGATAGTAGTATTAATAATAATAATAATGCCGTTTTTGAGTGGTTCCACTGGTCTTCAGAAATGCAATAATCTGTTGTTACTGATCGACATTAGTATCGATCAGTCCTCAGGCCGATGCAACATCCACAATGATCATGTAGCAATATAACTAGTGGTATGTTCGTTGATCTTTTCACAATTATCATCATAGTGCAGAAGAGATGAAAATACTTGTAGAACTTCCTACACTTTACGTATTTTAAACTGATATCACAATTGTCCTTTTGGTTTTCAGCGCGAACTTTATTCATTAGGATTGTAACTTTTGTAACCATGAAAATATTTGTGAAGAAGCCCTTTCTAGTAGTTTCTCACTTGTGTAGTCATGAAATTCCTCTCAAACTGCCACGTGGCTGGAAAAAGCCATAGTGGAAGAAATATCTAAATAAAATGTCAAAACATTGCAAGAGTAAGTAATAGTGGTAAACAAATAATCGGCAAAACCGAAGATCTCTGTTATGTTAATGCTAATGTTGAGTGGTACTTTTCCACAGTCAGCTCTGGACAGCCTGGTAGTCCCGTCACTCCAGTTCATCCAGCTACTCCGGGGAGTCCTGTAGCAGTCTCAACTCCTATCAGTTCATCCAGCATAGGCAGCCCAGCTGGTAGCTCCTTCACTATAGTTACCTCAGAGACCACAACACAACAGAGCAGAAGCAGCACCGTCGTGGCCAAGCAGTTTCCACCCTCCCCTCCCCAGTTCCTGAAATTGATTCCTCCACTACCATCAGCGTCTGTTCAACAGCAGACTCCCTCAAGGTGTCCTGTGCCCGTAGCAGCAAGAAAACTGCCCAAGCGGCTCAATTTTGCTTATTTCCTTGCTAGAACAAGGCTGGTCCAAAAGATCTGCATGGTAAGCGGAAGGTCACTTCATTGTGATTCCCA
The DNA here is from genome assembly GCA_025403525.1 of Umimayanthus kanabou. NCBI lineage: Eukaryota > Metazoa > Cnidaria > Anthozoa > Zoantharia > Parazoanthidae > Umimayanthus > Umimayanthus kanabou. The sequence continues at coordinate 7,156 of JAOBYH010503262.1, read as the reverse complement.
GGACTGTCTGTCTTGTCTTTCTGCTGAAACAGATCAACAGAAGCTGATTTGGTTCGTTTTCTTTTCACGAACCAAGTAACCTGTTTTCTGTTTATCAACAAGGATTTTTGCTGTTTACCAACCAAGGAACTCGTTCCTGTTACTAACCAATCAAGCTGTTTCCTGCTTATCAACTAAGGATTGTTTTTCCTGTTTACCAACCATGGATTATATTCCTTGTTTACCGACAAGGTATACATTTCCTGTTTACCAACCAAGGAATATGTTTCCTATTATTAATCAATCAATGTGTTTTCTGCTTATCAACTAAGGAATCTGTTTCCTGTTACCATCAAAGAATATTTTTATGTTTACCAATTAAGTAATCTTACGGTTTTTAGATTCCGTAATATTACAAGGCCTCTGGCACATGATGAGCTTTTAAAAATTTTTGTATCGTAAATGTTTTTGGGCTTGCGTTCCTGAAGTACATGTGTTAATTTTGAATACTTGGGGCATGTTAGTTTAAGATCGACCATTTCAAATAAAACCAGATTTGGTTGGTGCGATTCAACGATTTTCGTTTGAACACACTGATGTTTCTGAGAAAAGTAATTTCCATTTGGGGTTTGAATGAATATTTTATTTTCCAGACCCCGCCACCTAAATACCATTTTAACGTGCCAGAAGGTTAGAACCAGACAGCAGTTGCTGCTCATCATTTTCAATCATTTCAACCAAGTTCCGAGTTGGTTGAGAAAAAACAACTGGTCAACTAACCCAAAAACGATTTTTGCCCAAAAATTTAACCAACCAGAAATTATTTACACCTATCGAGCATACACAAAGACTGTCAATTTGTTTCCACAGGTTTGTGCTGTGCTCTATTTCCTATATATGGTATATTCTTCGGTAACTGTGTTGGAAACTGAGGATGCCTCCAACCCAGTGAAGGTGCAAATGCAGAACGCAAGTAGTCTAACCTCAAGAGAACCTGTTGATATTAAACTTCCCCGCAGTGCAGGCCTGAAAGAGAGGCTTATCGTGAAAGGTAAAGAAGAGACAAAGAGACAACACAGTGAAGAGGATAACAAAGAACCACTTGCAAAAGAAGCAGAACGCGTGAAGAACGCTGCAGAGGATAATTCACCGAAGACGCCTGATCCGTTACAGTGGGATGGCAGTGGGTGGTATTTTATGGGACAGCAGAAAAACGCTCTAACAGCTGAAGAGGTGTGGAGGAGCCTGTCCAAACGCCACTGGCCGCAGCTGCTGGGTTACTACAACATAAGTTTAGTCAGCAGGTTAGCAGTAATTTTTGGTAGAATTCTGTTTGGTTTTTGTACCGAAAACTGGGCTTGATGTTCTACTGCTGATGTAAGTCCGAAACACTTTTTTTGTGGAATCCTGACCTTGTATTTGCGTAAAAAATGATTTGTTTGAGTAGAATTGAGGTTTTCTTATTTGGATTTTGTACATTTTTATTGTCGTTACACAAATGTACTTAACTTAGTTTAGTTTTTCTTCTTTGTTACCACCTTTTCTAATAATATTACTATTTGATGAACACCAGACTAAGATTAGCTTTATAAAATTATTTTGTGTATCCAGCCACATAGATTAAGTTAAATTCTTCCATTTTCTACGTAAATCTGAGTTTTTTCAAATGGTGCTAATAAAATGTTTTGGTTGTTGTTGTAAGCGATCTCAAATTATATCGCAAATTCAAGTTACAATAATTTCTATAGTGTTACGTCAGTGTATTAACCACTGCATTCCAACAAATACCCTTTCACCTTTCATGGTTTAGCTGCCACTTTTTGAAGTATTAACTCAACATATGCTTCAAATTTAAGATTTTTTTATTATTACTGGTCCGCTGTTGGTGCAGTTTCTTTACTTAATACTTCCAGTTGAAAAATGCCCATCACAAGGGATTTTTTTACCTGTTTGAGGATTTTTTATTTGCATTGTCAACAGATATATCAGTGTCCTTCCACCAGTTTACCTGGGAACTCACGTTGATACGACAACAATTCTCTCCAAGTATGTGCGACAGCAGCAGTCCATCTCTGATGACAAACAAACACTGGCTGGCGAGGCAGCTGCTGCCGACACAGCAGTAGAACAGGAGCAAAGCGCAGGACAGGCATCCAGCCGGGACAAAGCTAATTCTGACTATTTTTTGCACGCGCTGTACTGTGTTATCCTTGGTGTTGTGGTGATGATTGTACTCTTCTTCATCTGTAAGTTCCTCAATGATTGCCAGATTGACCCTAAGATGAGGTTGCGAGGGTTTGGCAGAGAGGATCTTTTGGAATCACTGCCTCTAATCCTTGATGGTCACATGCAGGTACGTTGGAGTACAGTGCCAACATACAATAATAGCTTTACTAAAGTCCTATTTGCACCCATGATGCTCTGCAGGTGTTTGTTGTGGTTTTGGTTTCCATTTTACTGAAGTACACCCATTCCAATACATGAGTCATCATGCCTCTCAGGAGTTCATTTTATTGGACACTTATAGGTTTGCGCAAATTCTAATTTGCTTCTTTTCAAGAACGTATTTATTAACTCGGCTGTTTCCAATTTGTTTACGTCTTCTCATACCACAATTTGTTGGGATCCAAGGAATTTTTAAAGTCTACAAAAGCATCTCGGTTGCAAATAGTATTGTGAACCCTCGTGTCGCTCATTTCATTCTAGAACTTAGAGATCAAAAAAGTTATTTTTCTGGGCAATAGTCCATCAGATTAATGAAGAACGAAAATCTATCTTTCATGAAACAAGTTAAAAATGTCACCACAGCATATGTCTTTTCGTTACCATCGAATACGTTTTTGAAAATCTGCACACAAATGGAGATGTTGCGTTGAACTTCTGACAAATTTTCCTGACTCCTTAAGACATACTAGGAGCCAGCCAGGCTCTCGGATTCTAGTTCTTGTTTCAATTCCTGGTCAACCTCAGCACGTTGGTTCCCAAGTAACTCAGAACTGTAACTAACCTACTGGAATATGCTGGGCTGAAAGTTTCATGCATGGCGTGATATGGAGCTGGTGATTGTGAAACATAGTCTCTTGGTTCTGTTAGTTTACCTGTGGCTTAGAACTACAACCTTTCCTTGGTCAGAATAGTGGATTGATCAATAGATATTTCACGTAGTTCGATGTGTCCAAAATGGAATTGTCCAAAAAATAATTTTTGGAGCTTCAAATGTTTCCAGTTCATCGTTCATTTTTATCGATTTTTGTAGTTCAACTTGATACTGACTCACATCAACTCTTTTTTCAAGGCTGTGGAACACTTGGAGTGTCTTGGTTCAACCATCGTTAGTGTGTGTCTTAGTGGACGCATCTGGGTGTGGGAAGCATCTTCGGGGGATTGCCGCAAGGTCATGAGCAGAAACAGGTAAAGTATTTTATCATTTGAAGTGTAGGATGCTGCGAAACTTGACAATGCATGATCAGCATAGATAGATTAACTGAAACTGTCGGCAATGTGGCGTAAACATTTGTTTATTCAACTTGCCAATGAAATGTCTTCACATCTATTAAAGGCTTACCATATCACAATAATTGAGTTGTTCACAGATCATGCCTTAATGTTTGTTCTAATCGGATGGCAAGCGATTTGCTTAGTGGTAGCATTTTGGAAGTGCAACTGCTGTTGTTTGAATGAAAACTTACAACGTTTTTTAGTCTTTGTAATGTAAAACGTATGTTGTAGTGTGTTAAATCTTTTGAGTATGCAAAACAATTCTACCACAATTTCGTCTGTTCTATCCAGCACGCAGGATCCACCTTCTCTGAGGAAGCGAAAGAAAAGAGAGAGCAGCAGAGCAAGAAAGGAACTCACATTTGATTCCGAGCCTGGATTTCCATCAGTTGAGTGGGACAGGTATTCCACTACCCCTGATATATTCTCCGACTCTGAGAGCAGTGTCCACCTGCACTCTCCCAGGGAAGATGCTAAGAGGCTCAATTCTCGTCTCTTTACTTTGTCAACTCCACGACAAGGTTCCCATGCTAAGCTTTGTGAGGAAAGTACTCCAACTTTAGAGTCACAAAAATTGTTAAATAGTTCATCTGCTCCAGCAACGTCCAGGTCGCACCATCGACGGTCACATGGCGAAATACAGGCAGAACAATTTGCTGAAATGGAAGAACAAAACCCTTGCCCCATGGGAACATCTAGAACTCACAATCGTCAACGATCAAATGGTAACATAAGAGAAGATCAGAGTGTTACTCTGGAAGAACAAAGGCAGGGCAACCCTGGTAAGACAGGGAGAGAATACAGCTTGGCCCCGAAAGACAATAATCCGTGCTCTCCATCAACTCAAGAGAGTTGCAAGTCCCACAAGTCGCACGGGTCCCATAGCATGATAAATGGAGAACAATACATAACTTATGGATCACATGCATTGCCTGAGTCAGTTAGAGATACTATCAGAACTCACCGCCGACGGGGCTCTGATGGATGTCAAGACCAGGTGAATGCGAGATATCCACAGTTCAGTGAAGGACAGGGAGTGCACAATTTGGATGTTACTATAAAGAGAGACTTTCAAACTCACCACAGACAAGGTTCTGATGGATATCAAGATTTAGTTGTCCAGATGAATGGGAGATATCCGCAAAACATTGAAGGACAGGGGATGCACAAGTCAGATATGACTGTAAGGAAAGACCATCAAACTCATCACAGACAGGGCTGTGATGGATATCAAGATTCAGTGGCTCAAATGTGTTCAAGATATCAACATAATATGGAAGGTCTTGGGCTACACAAATCAGGTTTACCTGAAAAGAAAGACTTTCAAACACACCAACGACAGGGTTCGGGTGGGTATCCAGGTGCTGTTCTTCCAACAAACTCGAGATACCCACAAAGTACAGGACATGGACCACTTACTTCAGACGTAACTAAGCCACAAGAGCTCAGAACACATCGTAGACAAGGCTCAGATGGCTACCAAGATTTGGTAGTTCCCGCAAATGTAAGATACGTGCAAAGTACAGAAGGACATAGAACACGCAATGCAGAAAATACCATGGAGGAGGAGATAAGAACGCACCATCGACAGGGTTCAGGCTGCTACCCACATGCAGCAGATTCGAGATACACACAGAGTACAGGTGGTGGCAAGTTGTACGGATTGGATATAAAGGAAGAGCATAAAACACACTATCAACAGGGCTTGAGTGGACAGCAAGATCCACCAGCGTTGGAAGAATGTGAGTTTCACATATCTGATGAGAATGTAAGGGAAAACTTTAGAACACACCATCGACAGGGCTCTGATGGAAGAATTAGTAGTGGCTACAACTCGAATTCTAATGAAAATGTAGCGGCAGCTTCCAGTTCAGTTGAGTTTTACAATTCGCACCACAGACATAAATCAGAAAGGGGTAAGAGTCATCAACAACGTCAAAGTTCTGACGCGGTAGTCCCATCAACACTGCAGCTGACAGAGGATGTCAAGAAACATAGCCGTCAAGTAGCTACTGAAGAACAAAGTAATACTATTCCTAGAAGTCAGAGCAGACGCTCTCAGCAGGAGCAGTCGAGTCAGATGAGTGGCTCACTTGAGTCCTGTGGAAGCAGTGGCGCTGTTGTGTACGATTTCAAAAGGTACCTTCCAAGTGGAGGACTCAAACACGCAAGGTGCGAAGGAAGCATGATATTTACTTACTTAAACTTCCTTTTTGTGCTGTATCTGAATGTATGATGTACATTTAACATTATTCCACAAACGCACGTTGGATATGAGCTTTTAGATAGCGGAAGAGGTGCAGAGCACCGAGTCGGCTATCATAAGCTCATATCCAACAAGCGTGAGTGGAATAATTGTTTTATTACCCCAAACATTGGATAAAAAAATATCTCGAATTTTGCTTTCTACTGACTCGAATTTTCGGCGATTTTGAGGGAAGATTTTCGTAATAAAAGTGCCAGTTTCCACATTGGAGAAACTATAGGATATAGGATTTATACCAGGAGTAGAGAGCCAATCAGGTTACCAGAAATTCAATATTCAGTGTTTGGTATTTAATAAATGCGGTGTATGTTTTATTAACATATAACAGATACCTTGGTTGTTACAGCAGAAAAAACGTAATTGAATTGATTGTAATTATAATAATAAAAGATTTTGTTAGAAAATAATTGACTTACTTTCAATTATACGTACATACCTGCCTGCCTACCCACCCATCTACACATGTACATGCACATCATACACCTGTTGTAAATATTTCGTCCCAATTAAGTGAATACATGGTATGCACACAGTGTTTTGATGTTTCAGAGAGCCATTCATCTGTATCAGTACTGTTATTACTGAATAATATCAAACAGCTCACATTAAATGATACATTGGCGCCAAAACAATATTTCTCTCCATTCCTTTTCTATAGTTCACGTGTGTCACTTGGTTCATGGTCCAGCGGAAGTGATGACTCGGACACTGAGTGGCCGTCCTGTTCCGAAGCATCTTACGAGGAAATTAAGAGTGCGAGAGGCAGTGGCAGAACCAGTTCCCATGGCAACTACAAGGCAGCTCCTGTGAAACCATGCCCAGTAGTGTGGTGCATGTGTTGTAATGGCGACTTTGTGGTGACTGGATGTAATGACGGGGCTGTGGAGGTGTGCCTTGTGTCATTGTATAACTAGAGAAGTATAACTAAAGATTTTAATGGGCGAGCATGGTAAGACAAATGGAGCAACACGGCGTGAAAACTATCATATTTTTAGCCGAGCTTTCACCATTGCAAAGCGAACATAGCGAAGGAACTAGAATTTAACATAAAATATGTTCTCACTAAACAAAGTTGATGAATTCTCGATTTCACGAAATTTGTTAAGGTTGTTGTTGCTGTTTAAAAATTCTGTCGCAGCACTTGGCTACCTCTTTGTGTAAGTCACATGAAATTCACGCATGCTTCATGTGCGTTACTCTTCGCTGATTTTGACATCTGTTTTTTTAAATTTGGAGAGCGTCGCATTAATTTGATAGTTGACTAATCCACAAGAAATTATTTATATAGAACCATGATTTATTATGAAACAGTTTTCAATTGACCACTTTCGAATTGCGCTTCAGTTCCTGCGAACAATAACCTGAAGTCGAGGCTTCGTGCCAAGTTTTCATACATTTGCTGTATTTTCTCGC
>JAOBYH010502151.1:0-14996 GCA_025403525.1 Umimayanthus kanabou | reverse complement strand
TGGCGAAGGGAGGGGGGCGGGGGTAATGGTATTTTTGTTGCTCAGCCTTCGACTGCAAAATATTTTGTTTTGTTTTCCCACGCATTTTCTTATCGGTTTTGAGACGTGCAATTTTTTTTGTCCAGAGCGATTGTGCAACCTTTTTTCTTACACATTCGTCTCACTCTGAGTACAGTCCAATGTACGTCAATTTCGTTCAAGCGTAGGCACATTTCAGCTCGGCTGCAAAAGCCGGCTGTTCAACGCTTTGCCAGCAGACACTCGATCTGAGTCAGATTTTAAAACTTTTATTACCAAAATGAACGGTTCATTTCTAAGGTTACTATATTTTATATTGTAATTCTGCAATTTTTCCTTACATTATTATATCATTATATATTCTATATTGTATATATTTATATTTATATCTATATCTATATTTTAAACATTTCAGATGAAGAGCCATTTTATGGAATGCTGAAATAAAGTCATTATTACCATTGTTATTATTATTATTATTATTACTTCCTTCCACCTCGATGTCAGTTTGTCCGTCCTTTAACAATAAGATAAGTTTTGTTTGTGCAGTTGTTACATTATCGTACGTTAGTGTACAGTCCCAACCTTCCTATCTAGTCTTATACAGGAAGGCTCTACTCAGTTTTTCCCAAAAAAGTTGTAAATGGCTTAAGTATATTTAATTTGTATAATTTGTATAATATATATAATATATTATTAATAAATATAATTTGTATTTAAAAATTGTACATCATTGTTAATATATGGCGAAATATAAAATGTCAAAAAAAAAAGTCAAATGTCAAAGTAACTTTTTTTAAAATTTTACAAGTATTATTGATGGAGTGATAAGGTTAATTTTCTTTTCTTATTTCTTTTATCAACTATGGTTAAAGTCCAGGTATATTTCTCTTCTTTGTAATACTCTTAAGTGACTCCTTTTTTGTTGTTACTCCACTGGACTGACACTCGGGGACGTCGGCACACTAAGTTGATTAATTAATTAATTAATTCATTCATTCATTCATTGACTCTTGAATGCGCTTGCGCAATGAATGAGTATTGGAGACAGTGAGGTCCATCCGTCGCTCGATTTCAGTAAACTATTAATTAATTATCGACTGACAAAAAATTCCATATAAGCTTTCTTACGAATCAAATCACACCACCATTTGTCAAAATTCAGTTTGACTGCATGCTCACAAATACACAATAGCGACAATTATCTTTTCCAGCTTTTTATTTCAATTTAAAAACAAATAAACATAATTTACACCTTTTCTTAATGATCTAAAAAACCTACACGAGACCGGAACTGAAGCTCTCTTCTTTCTGGAGATATCAACTGAAGTTGGGGTTAGCTGTACACGCTTCATTCTCTGCTTTTCATTGTACCAACGAGGAAATATTAACACTTTAACTAACGCTTAACACTGTTTAGTACACAAATAATACTGCCGAAGTTACATCCCTCGGTTCAACCTGAAGATAAATGCTAAGTTGAAACACATTTGTGTAAATTTTTATAAAGTTATCAAGCTTTTACCTATTTTAAATTATTTTAAATGTTCGTGTTTAGATGTTCGTTTATTCATGAGAATACGACACACTAAAACAGTACTTCTTAACATATAGATAAACAACGTGGAGTTTAAATAAGACGAAACCACTCGTTTTAGACCAGCAAAAGCTGTTTCACCGAGCCTCTCAGATGGCGATACTGTTTGGCGTTCGCTCGGGCAACATGTAGCCGTACGGAACTTGGAGAGTCTTGTTACGTTTCTTGATAGCGGCTGAGACCTCACAGAGTTTGTTCTGGAACGTTTCAATGGCTTTCTGTGCACCTTCATCGTAAAACACCTGCTCTGGATAGTCTCCCAGGAAGCGCTGAATCACAAATAACGCTCCGTTAGCATAATGATGTGTGTGCGTGTGTTGCGGTCGTTGTGTTGAGTTTTTCGAGTCAGGAGTCAAATTTTAAAATTTATGTTAACCCTCAAACGGTCAGGGAGGGAGGTTCGGCTCCCTCGATCTTTTTGAGATTTTATGAAGGGTTTTAAGTATTTTCCCAATTCTGTTACTTATCAGTTAACACGTTTTTGAAGTGATTTCCGACCTGCCCACCCTTTTAACGATTCAAAAAAAAATTTGAAACATGGAAAATTATTTCGAATTTTATAAAAAAATATGTAACTTTTTGTTTTGCAATATTAATTACAAATTATCATTCTAATTGATAGTTTTCCACCCCCCACCCCCTCCCCCCTCAACCATATATGTTTGGCCAAAAGGCTTAACCGGTTAAGGGCACTGACAATTTGCTTGTTTGTATGGTAACCAGAGCTGATAAAAGGACGATATATAGCAATATTTCACGGGCTTTAATATTGTTTTTCTCGCATGTAGCCGAATATGGTACAAAAAACACATTTGGAATGTAAAATGCTATTAAATTTGAATGAAAACACAAAATCGTATTTTTCAAGAAAATTCGTTCAAGAATCCGCAGAAAAGATCGCTTCAAAAGCGCCGGAAAACCGTTTCACATCTTCAAAATGTGTCATTGCCCCCCCTCTCCCAAATGTACACAGCTATGTACAGCCCTGCCATCATAAGCTAATGAAATCAATATACCATACCTCATCTGGATACAGCCTTGTCAGAGCGAAGACGGTGGCAATAACCCGGGCAGCCTGTCGTTTACCAGGCAGTGCTTTCATTATAGTGGGCAGATCCGTCACTCCTTTCTTTGTGGGCGGCGGCTGTTTCATGAATGATGGGGAGTTGGGAGGGAAGCCGTATACATCCATCTGACTAAAGTTAACAGCGGCGTGTTGACAGGACTGGATGAACACAACCGTAGTCAGGAGGTGACATAGCTCGTCCATGTTCTCGACACTAGAAGGGAAGCCATGTTCCACGTCACCCTCCCGGACGGGATAACCGTTGTCGTGCAGATCTTTCACCTAGAAAGAAATTAACCGTAGCGTAATTTCAAAATGTTAGAATAATCAAGGACAATTAACTGCATAAATGAAAGTGTTTCAGGGTCAATGGCCGGAGTTACTTTGGCGTCAATTGGGAACTCTTCAAGGTTAATGGTACTTCAGAGTTGATGGACAATGACAGGGACAATGGGAACAGTTCAGGGACGATGGCAGCACTACAAAGTTAATGAAGGGCAGTTCAGAAACAACTGGGGCAGTTCAGGGACAATGGGAACAGTTCACGGACGATGGCAGCACTACAAAGTTAATGAAGGGCAGTTCAGAAACATTGCGGGCAGTTCAGGGACAATGGGAACAGTTCAGGGACGATGGCAGCACTACAAAGGTAATGAAAGGCAGTTCAGAAACATTGCGGGCAGTTCAGGGACAATGGGAGCAGTTCAGGGACAATGGCAGCACTACAAAGTTAATGAAGGGCAGTTCAGAAACAATGGGAACAGTTCACGGACGATGGCAGCACTACAAATTTAATGAAGAGCAGTTCAGAAACATTGCGGGCCGTTCAGGGACAATGGGAACAGTTCAGGGACGATGGCAGCACTACAAAGTTAATGAAGGGCAGTTCAGGGACAATGGGAACAGTTTAGGGACAATGGGAGCACTACAAAGTTAATGAAGGGCAGTTCAGAAACATCGCGGGCAGTTCAGGGACAATGGGAACAGTTCTCGGACGATGCCAGCACTACAAAGTTAATGAAGGGCAGTTCAGAAACAATGCGGGCAGTTCAGGGAAAATGAGAACAGTTCAGGGACAATGGGAGCACTACAAAGTTAGTGAAGGGCAGTTCAGAAACAATGCGGGCAGTTCAGGGACATTGGAACAGTTCAGGGACAACGGGAGCACTACAAAGTTAATGAAGGGCAGTTCAGAAACATTGCGGGCAGTTCAGGGACAATGGGAACAGTTTAGGGACAATGGGAGCACTACAAAGTTAATGAAGGGCAGTTCAGAAACATTGCGGGCAGTTCAGGGACAATGGGAACAGTTCAGGGCCAATGGGAGCACTACAAAAGTTAGTGAAGGGCAGTTCAGAAACAATGCGGGCAGTTCAGGGACAATGGAACAGTTCACGGACGATGGCAGCACTACAAAGTTAATGAAGGGCAGTTCAGAAACAATGCGGGCAGTTCAGGGACAATGGGAACAGTTCTGGAACGATAGGAGCACTACAAAGTTAGTGAAGGGCAGTTCAGAAACAATGGGTCAGTTCAGGGATAATGGGAGCACTTTAATGTAAATGGAGGTAGTTTAGGGTTAACAATAGCAGCACTTCATAATCAATGGGAACACTTCGGCGTCATTAGTAACACTTCAGGGTTTATAATGAGAGCACTTCAAGGTCTATAATGGAAGCACTTGACGGTCAATGGGGAAACTTCAGGGTCATTTGGTACTATGTACAGTCAATTAAAACGCATTATTGAAAAATTGCAGTTCCCACTTGAGTGACATCATCATCTCACAAGTACCAATCATTGTACTATCGTCCCCTTCAATCACCAACTCTTCCAAATATGAGAACGTTCCCATCCTTTGCCAATTTTCCGCGTGATAGCGAAAATCAAGCGCGTAATTAAAAAACTATGGGACTTCATTAATTAGTACACAGTTTTATTACATAAAACAAAGTTACATGTTGTACCATGTGCCCAAGGAAATGTTTAATATCTATACACCCTAAAAATACAAACGACTCGTTTTGTAACCATGCGTCACTTACCCAATTTTGGAATTCAGTGTCCTTCTTAACGTCATCATCTGAGTGATAGTACACGGACAGCAGATCGTGGATAAACTCGGAGATGATGTTCCACAGTCGAGTGGTGTCCTCACGGTAATGAAACCCAGGAAGCTTTTCCGGATCGTAAACTCCACGCTTCTTCAAAAGGTTTGGGATATCAAACATATCCCAAGTCATGGACTTGTAGCATTTCTTCATCAGGGCGATGTGTCCCCCTCCCCCAATGGCCAGCGTTTTATCTGCTGAACCCCCCGGAGAAATCAACCGGTCCCGTCCCAAAGTGTTGATGGCGTTTACACCGCGAATGTGTGGAAGTAGCAACTTGTACACTGGGTGTAAAGAAGGGAGGTTTCTGTACGTTGCCAAAGCAACCGGCTCCATACACAGGTGAGTACGAAGGAGATGAGTGATCATCTAGAAAATGAAGTTCAACAATTTGTTAAATGAGACACAGTTAAATAGCCATTTTGATAATTACAGTGGTGACACATACAATTAAAAATAAAATTTTACTCATAACTGATTTATCTGAAGAGATCTTACAAAAATACAAAAAGTGTATCAGTACTTAAACTATTGATTCAAACATCAGATTAACAAAATCAGACTTAGATTTGTTATTAGGGTTAGTCGTTGCCATTTGGAAATCAGTTTTTTAGTGTCTAAAAAGGAACGTGTAACTTTGCTTTGCTTTGTTTTGTATCCTAGCCTCTTAACAGTAGGACCAAGATGTTACTTCATGATAAGTTTGAACAAATTTGACTTATCATACCTGATGAAATTGTGTGTCAGCGTTTCGAAACCACATCTTTGCAAACAGCCAATCATATTCCGAGTCGTTTGGAGTCCAGATGGGATTGGTCTTACTTGGCTGTTGAGAGAGTTGAATAGCAATGGGTACCAGGTCCCCGTTGCTCTTCACATAGAACAGTCCAAATGGCTCGGTTACATAGCGTTTTTCACCGTCAATGTCATAGTGAGGAATTCCTTCAAGGATCTTGTAATCTGCCAGATACACGTGACCTGCCTTGTGGGGAGCAAATGAATCGTTAGTGAATGGCAAGATTGTGTATCAATAGTTTATTAGTCAAAGTTACTGGCTCTCAGACAGAGTCAAAGAGTCATCATTGAATTGAAGCCTTACTTTACAATTTCAATTTGTCAACATTTTGAGGCTGCAGGAATCCCAGTAAAGGTTTGTTTCTAGGCACGTTGTTTTCTTGACAGGAAATCTTAGAAACCGTTCTCTAAGAGCTGCAATCCTGTTTGGGACATTTGTACCTTTTCGCTACACAACATTGACCTCTTTACATAAAACGTGAAAGTACATTACTGTTATTGCGAGAACGTGTCTTTCCATGAGGGTAGAACTGAAAGTTCGTCAAGGCAACTTAGACATTAGTAAAACACAAACAGTTTATAACCAAAGGCCTAGGGTACAATCTTAATCGAAGAATCAACCTCGGTTTTTTCTTTATAGTGCGAACAACAAGGAAACATTAAATGTCTTCTGCGAGACGTCCGTCTGCCTCACCCCCATCTCTTGCGCTAGGCTCTTTCCCCTGTCCAAGGATTTTCCACCAATTGTTCAATCTTTTCTATGTTTATCCAACTAGTAATTGTCCCGTCTGCCTCACCTCCATCTCTTGTGCTAGGCTCTTTCCTCGGTCCAGCAGATTCCCCACCATTTGTTCAGTGACTGGAAAGTTCTTAGGCAGTTTGGTGCATCGCCACAGCGCTTCAGGGTTCACTCCATTGATGTAGTTCTCCCCGAACCATTTGTCCTCCTTCCAGCGTTCTGCTACAGAAGGAACATCTCCAACCCAGTTCGTATACAGTTTACAGTAGTCTTCAAAATCGTCCCAGTCCTCGAACATAGTATAAAGGCTGCAAAACAATTACCAATATAAAAACTGTTTGAAAAGGTTGACATTTTTGAAAATACTTTTAAAGGTAAACGGACGAAAGTGTGATACCATGACCAAGTGCAATCATTTTAGGGAAACTGTTAATTTCCTAGTGTGTAAGAGAGAGAGAGAGAGAGAGAGAGAGAGAGAGGCTGATCAACTGATGTGTGGTTTTATTTAAAAAGCAAGAATGATATAGAAGAGTTCAACTTGAACAAAGAAATTCCGACGGCTCTTCCTTCTTCCATTAGAGCAGAGGCTCTTACGAAAATGATGCTTTCGCGATGCTTTTTGTTATAACTGTTTATTTGTAGACTGTTATTGTATCTTATAAGAATAAGTATGCAATACACTATGTATTTTCATTCTTCATTTTCAAGCTATTTATTTTTTCTCGGCATAGTATCTTGAACGTGTTTTGTTTGGTGCCTAACAACACTCATAAACTCGAATGAAAATAATGTGAATGATGATAATGAAATTGATGAAACTGATGAAATATCATGTAAAATATCATGTGAATACCATAGAAATACCATAAAAATGTCATGGAAATACCATGGAAATATCATGGGAATACCATGGAAATATCATGGGAATACCATGGAAATATTATAGGAATACTATGGAAAAAGTATGGAAATATCATGGAAATATCACGAAAATATCATGGAAATACCATGGAAATATCATGAGAACACAATGGAAATATCATGGGAATACCATGGAAATATTATGGGAACACCATGGAAATTTCATGTAAATACCATGGAAATATTATAGGAATACCGTGGAAATATCATGGAAATGTCATGGAAATAGCATAGAAATATCACGGAAATATCATGTAAATAACATGGAAATAATGTAAAATGTAAATAACATGTAAATTTTGTGTTTATCCAAAAGATCATGTAAATCGTAGATTTACAAACTATGTAAATAACAATTCACAGGGTATTTACATACTTTGTAAATGTTCTAATTTTTCCAGTGATAATTATAAAGATGATGATCCTTTTTCTTCTAAAATTTGCATTTTATGTGCCCACCTTGTCAAACCGAGATTGATCAGTCCGGATTTCCTTCCCGCTTTGAAGGTCTTCTTTGCTACATCAGTAAACTGCACTCTTCTCGGAAGATCTTCATGAACTTTTGCCTTGGTGTAGCCTGGGAGATCGATGTACGCCTCATCACTCCCCCAAAGGAAAGCCTGCTGATTGATTTGTACCTCCATTTTTCGCTCGTTTCGTACTATTTCGTGTTGATCTTCGAATGGCAAGACGGCTGAAAAAAAAGAGTATGGCGTTTTGGAAAACGTACGTTATCATCACTTTTCTGTAGATCGACACTACTTTCACATTGAGATTTCTCTACAACAAATGCCGTAACCACGTGTCGCTACACAGAGCGATCTTTCTATTTATTAAATAATTGGTGAGTAAAATCGGGTCATGTAAAGACTGTACGTTAGGTAAATTGACAAAGACAACACAAAAAATAGCATTTCACTAACTTTTTTCACTCAATGACTTTCTTCCTTTGTTCTAACATTGTTAGCACGGGGCCCCGCTAGCAACAGCCCATGTGTATACATGATGAGAGCTGTTCATTTAGATACATAAACAAACCAAGTTCTTGAAAACGGAGCCGTACGTTTGAATACAGCATCAATTTACAATACCAGTGCCGTTTGAGAATTACTTTCTATCTATCTTTTTTTTCTTTCATAATCAATTTCAAATCTGTTAGATAAATTTTGAGGAAGATTAAAAAGTTAACATTAATTAATACATTGAAAGCAATACAGAACTGAGAATGATTGTATGTCTGTAATAGGCTGGCATATTGTCGTCGAGTTCTTAAAGTCGTCATAATCACGTAAGAGATCGGACAGGTTTAATAAACACTGGACATTTACCTTCGCCTCTAAACAGTACGGCTTGCTCGTTCACCCATCGGTAGCAGGGGAAATTATAAATGTCGCCGGTCTTAGAGTTGATAACGGTCACCTTGTTACAATACCAGTCCGGGTTCTGTCGGTACCAGCCCCCTCCTTCGTTGTCGAGCTGCACCAGTAGGACCTCTCCCACGTCCATAGTCTCGATGTTGTACTCTTCCGTCTGACCTGCCTCCAAGTCATCGTGGAACCACTTGTCGAGTCGATAGGCATCTGTTCGACCTTTTGTACCTGTGAGCATAATCAAAACGATTGGTTGATTTCATGGATTGTTTTCTTTTTGCTCTCTAAAGTAAAACTAACATTTAGAAATAAGATAATAAAAAAGAATAACAAGAATAAAAATAGAAGAAATAAGAAGAACGAGGAGAAAAAAGAGATGACAAAGAAGACGAGGAAGACGACAAAGAAGAAGGAGAAGTAGAAGAAGAAAAGAAAAAAGTAAAAGAAGAAGAAGAAGAAGAAGAAGAAATAAAGAAAAAGAAAAAGAACTCTGATGAGGATTGTAGAAAAGAGGGGCTTATATCCTAAAGATGTGGGCTCACAATCGGTTAGCCTTACGAACGGCAGTTTGCGGTATAACCCAGATGTCTCCATAACAAATTTACTCAAGGTCACTTGAATCTGCCATGAGATATTTAATATGATCCAGTAGCCTTTCCCCTTTCAAATAGATTTGAGCTAACAAATTAGTTTCTAGAGCAATAATCATTTCTTAACTAACGCGGTTTTCTATAATTACAATCGTTATAAAAACTGATCACTGAACCGTCATTTTGAAGTTTAAATGTTACAACTTTAACTCTTAAAGGAGTTTTGTGTTAATAACATTGATTCACAGGCTGGTTCTCTGTTTTAGATATACACCAATTTGATTTTGTATGTTACGTGAATGGTCAGGCATCTATTTTCTCACCTGTCAGTTTAATAGTAATGGTGGCGTCTGTTCCAGCGCCTTCCTGGTCACCAGTCTCCACGCGGATGATATAAGTTGTTTTGTCATCCGGTTGATCAGAAGGTGGCTTCAGACTGCGCATGTGTTGACTGAAAGGGTAGACTTCAGCTCGAACCTGCGCAACGCTGTTGTAATCGTAGATGGACACTGCAGGTAGAAGACCCAGCGACGAATGCTGATTGGCTACATTATAACATGTGCGCTCCACAACATCCGGGGCCAGCAGTGTTGTAATGCAGACGTCAGCAAGCTCCATCCATGGATGGGTTTTCAGGTCCCAGGACCTCCCGGCATGTAGCAGCTGAGGAGGGTCCTGGTCTTGAGGTTCATGGAGCTGTATCTGAAGCTTGTATGTAATGGGTCCTTTGGAGAGACGTGCTTCGTACTCTTGCTTCAGATAGTCCGGAGGCCTCTTGTCATCATCCCGCCGGGTATGAATACTGAAAAAACAACAGTAAAATTGGCAATCTGTCTTTTACAAATTCCTCCAAAAACGATAGCAGTGACCTTTAGAGCTGACAACGAGTTATTACAGTACGACTTTATGTTATTGACAGGAGATCGCAAAATCATTGTCGGTTCAAATCTTGTGGCCGTCCTCCTGGTTACTACGATAATTGCTGAAAACTTCGTAGTCGACATTACAAGTTCAAAAGCTAAGAAGCCGTACTCGTATTCAAACTTGTACTCGTAGTTAAATCTAAAAGTTTCTATCATCTCCATGCATGTCAAAACCACTTTCTAAGATTTTTGTCTTACAAATTGTTCTCACTTACTGACTGTTTTTTTGGTCGTTCCTATCCAGTCTCCCAGTCTCCGGAATGTCCTCGGCCGGTATCAATCGATACCTCACATAGTACTTGGTGCCATTCTCTGCCGTGAAGTAAAACACGATCTGGGAGTAGTAATGTTGGTCGTGGTACGAGGTGGGCGCTCGACGCATGCCCTCCATAGCCGTGTAATAGCTGCAAGAAAAACCAGAAAAATAAAGAAATGCACAAAAATATTGGGGACTAGCGAAGGGATTAAACGTTTGATATCTAAAGACATCCGATTTTTCTACTTCAGAAGAGAATATTAATATTCTGCCACCAATTATATACCAAACCGACATGATTGAAAAACGTTTGCGTGTGAAGTTTTAAGAGAGAAACGCTGGACACATTTCCAATATGGCGTCTCGAAATCCAGCTTGTACAGCAAAAGTATCCAGTATGTAACTTTTCTTGACCAAAACATTACGCGATTTACCTTTCACTGTGGACGAAGAAAAACTCGATAAGCGAACCTGGTGTGTTAAAACCCTTAACTTTGTATATTTTTCTTGCCTTCTGTAAATTTGTGAGTTTGGTTCGCATTTTTCCGAGTGTCTCCCAAACCAACATGGAAAAGGCAGCTTTTGCGTAGTCTGTAAAGCTCATTGTTGACATAAAACCCAAAACTCTGATCGCTAATACGGAGGTTGGGCTGGTTCACGCTAAACCGATAAATATTGGTTCATTGCTGTGCTCAAAAGTTTTTACTTCTTTCGTTAGCTCCCATTTTTTTTTGTCGGTAGAGTGGAGATCTTTTATCGGAGCCAAATCTGTCTTGTTTCACAGCTTATGACACGCTAGCCATTTTTTGTCGCCAATTTTTGTGGAACATGCTTCTGTACGTTAAATAAAATAGAAGAAGATTGTAACATTCCAAAGGTTTCCTCCCGACAAATTGTCGGGGACCGCCACACACAAGCTCCGTCAAGACGTTTGGAAATCAAACATATTTAGATGGCAGTCTTTCCACAAAAATTGATTGGTGTGTGATGGGATTAACGAGTTATAACTTCACACCTCGGTAGATAATTGTCTTTGGTATTAAACAGAGACGTCTTGTTTTCATTTGGGTCTAACTGGCTCAATATGTTCAAGACTCGTGCTATACTAGTGATTCTAAATCTAGTGCTTAGTTCAGTGTAATCTAATCGAAGCTGTTAATAAAAAGGTTTGAAAACTATCTTTCGTTTAGATATTGCACCCCTACCGAACAAACTAGAGACTGACGATCAGCTACCGTGATACTTTGCGCTGTCGGTCCCTTTCATGGTCCACGAAATCATGGAGTTGAGCTGAACTGAGTTGAGGACGTGAACCATGCAAACTGAGTGATGTTACTTCGATGAGGAGAGGAAGAGGCAAATTTTTCACCCAAGGGGTTAAAAGTCTAACGCAGATATGTTCGGTTCACAATAAAATGCAAAAAATCAGGATGCTTGATCGTAAGTTTTTAAAATTCATTAGATTTTCAAAATTGGCTTCGCATACGAAACCACCCCTTTATTCTCGAAACAATTTTAAATTTTAAATTGCACTTGTAAAAATATTTGACATTTCAAGTCTTCCTAAAGTGACGAAGCTCCTGAAGTAGGAATGCTCTATTCCTCGTACTTTTGTAAGGAGTTCCCCCTACTTAATTTGAATTGGTTACAAGAAGAAGGCCCAAAACATTAAAGCTACGATTTCAATCATTCTTACTATAGTGGGTCTTTAGCCATATAGTCCTTCCATCCTTGCTCTTTGTCCCTGGCGACCCTCGCCGCAGTGAGATCATCCACACTTGGGATGTTCCAGAACACACACTCTCTTCCGGTGTTCATCACCAAGTCCAGCGGACTCTCTCCATCGCTATCGGCAAACTTCAAAGCAGCAGCTCGTACATCGACCCCGGCGTCGTCATCGTTACCTAGGTTAGCGTGACGGATACGGACTGGAAACGAGTGGCCTGGTTTGAACAGCTTATGCGCGGGAAAACTGGGGCTGCTGACCACCGTGGCTGTACCGAGGGCTCCGACCCCAAGCTTGTGTGTTGGTCTTCGTTGGGTTGCCAAAGCTCTGGCTCCAAAAAGAAATTTATATTTCTCGGTGTGGAGCCTCAACTGGGTACCGCTGAAGACACCAGGCTCTGGTGGAGGCTGCAACAGATGGATACTTCGATTTCATGCCTTGTGAGGGAAATTGCTGCTGATTTACATGATATAACAACAAAAATCCCCGGTTGTAATACTACATACAAAAATACTATTCTGTTTATAAGCCTCCCGGACGCAGTTTAGCCTGCATTCGCGGCTTTTCCTTCTTATCTATATCATCAAAAGAAACGAGTGATAGACACGTGCATCGGATTGTGTCTTGTTGTGTTTGAAATTTATTTTCAGTTGTATGAAATAATGGCCCGTTGTGATGTTTACTTAACCGCTTTTTAAAACAGTAAAAACAGTAGAAATGAACAAATCGATAATTGCTGTGAATAAACTGTTAGAAATTCTTAAGTTAAATTCAAAAGATAGTTCAGTTCTTTTCCGGTTAAAAGCTCTCTCCCCAGTCCCGCTCCATTACAATCTCCCCCCGGTTACAAGCTCCCCCCTGTTATAAACTGCCCCGGTTATAAACCAGGCCGAGCTAGGATTTATACCATAATTAAACCTCATCGTGCTGTCCACTAAACTGACGACAAAAGAAATGAAACAGTCAGAATCATAACTCTTTAAAATATTAATTTAGTAAGATACACTTTTGAAAATTAACTTATTTTAACATATATCATTACTTTCTGTCATCTATAAATGTAAAACAGGCTTAATTTTTATTACGAGCCAGTCTTATTAAACTGCATCAAGTTTTCGTGTTTTAGAGGAATCTTGGTTTAACGCTAGACCCAAACTTTTCCCTAAATGAACGTATACTTTGCTTTACCTTTTCACCCTCTTTAATTTTTCTGTTGAACTGTTCTTCACCATGTTGTTCCTTGTATAGCTCGAAAGCGTAGTTCGTCCCTGAATTGAAAATGAAAAAGCACAGTTTTCACTATATTGCAATTCACCTTATGCATAATGACGTCACAGCGAAAGGCATTCTGGTCTCAATTTTTCGATCGGCAGAGTATTTCAGATCGGCGAAGTATTCAAGTTCCAATTAGGCTTCTTACAACGTGGTGGCAATCTCAAATTACGACGCCAAGTCGTGTCAAGACCAAGCAGGTATAATGTTTTAAAAAGGGATAAAGGTCTTCTTGTTGGTTTAGGATTAGATTATTTTGTTGTTTTAAAGCACGCTTCAAAGCGCACGTTACATATCAATTCCATTGGTTCAGAAGAATGTATATAAACAGCGATCCTCGTTTTGCTACTGCTTAAATATTTCTCAGTATGAGCTTGGTCTTTAATTCAATTCAATTCAAAATCTCCAGGGTCACACCATATTATAAGAAACTCAATTTGGCATTTGAATATAATTGGAACGTTTTATGTTTAACCTCTTTAATTAATTCGACCGGTCGTGACTACTGAAACTAGAATGCCTTTTGCAAATCAACTGATTCTACGTTAAATAACAGACGAATGGTCTGTAGTCTGTCACCAGCCATTCAGTATTACCTCAGATCTTTTGTCGTATAATTTTGCACATAAGGGAACGCCGTCTAGGCTTGGAATTTCTCCGGTCTACACTGGAAAACGTACGAGCTCATGTCATGGGATCTCAAGACCCCTTATCGGCCAGGGTCAGGTCTACCAATAGTATTTCTTGTCTCTTTCTTCCACAGAAACGAATTAAACTGTTCCAGTTAGTTATTATTTAAAGATACTTCCAGGCAAAACACAGTCTTGTTCACAATAACCTTAGTTTGTCTTCTAGTTTGTCTTTACATTCATCGATCTCAGTTTGCAAACCGTGTTTAAATTCATCACAACTTCAAGAACAAGAATATTTTTTTGTGAATCGTGATACACTCTTCCCCCCAACGTCCTCTCCTCTCCTCCCCTCCCCCTCCCACACACACACACACACACATACATACACACATCACACACATACACACATCACACACACACATACACACATCACACACACATACACACACACATACATACACACACACACACACACACACACACACAACCAGCACCACCATCCTCGGCCTGTCTGCACCAACACTCTCGAGAAAGTGATTTAATTCCTATTTATTATTATTATTATTATTTTTATTATTTATTTTGTATATTTATTGCTGCCGAGCGAAGCGAGACAGCAACACTATTCTCGTGATGTCACATGTCAGTAAGCGTAAAATTTCTCGATTTGGATTCGTTCCGGGTTTCAGCCTCTCTAGCCCTGCCGTCTATTTGTCCACCCCACACATCAGATATTTTTATCACGTGCGTGGCGAGGGTTTCTTTCTTTCCATCTCAGTAGAACTCGGAGAACACATCAGATTTTTATTAAGTCGTGGTTTGGCAGTTGGATCAAAAGGCAGTTTATTACTCGTGCCGTAGGCGACGAGTCTAGGTTTCGGCTCCGGGTTTTTTTTGTTTTTTGGGGGGTCGCAATCAGGTTATAATCGATTTTTTCCCAGTAATTTGAGGCGTCCTATTAAACTTGCATTAAACTCGCC